>JALPQI010010994.1:0-66281 GCA_025490895.1 Thaumatotibia leucotreta
TATTTGTCGTTTCTTTGGATTTCGGTGCATTGTGGATTTCGGTTCTTAGTGTTCTTACTCGTTTGTCGTAGAATTGGTGGCTGTAGATCGACTTATAAAATCCTCAGTCATTACATAGGTTGCAGTGTTTTTTTTCTACTTCATAGTAGTTCATAGAGGATCTACTCCTAACTCCAGATTTGCTGTAAACATGGCGAAAAGGGCAGCATCTACTGCGTTTGACTTAGATGAAGAACCTGATGAAAAGCGAGCTACCAAGAAAGAAGGAAAGAAGCATTCTTTGGACTCCGATGAGGAGGATAGCGGTGCTGAAGAAGAGAAGAACAACGTTCTTAATGCTGACGACATTGAAGGGGAGGAGGAAGGCGTAGCAGGGATAGAAGGTGAAGTAAGTGAGCTGAGACGGTTAATATGTACTACTTTAAGCTTTACTAAAACATGACATAAATTTGATATCATCAAGGTTTTCATTGGCATTTTAGATAGGTTACATTTAAATTTGATGTGTGTTTTGATATAAAAATATTAGTTTACAGATAAATAAACACGCCAAAAGAGGCATAAATAACCATTTAGTTGGATTAAATTGTTGGCTGACCAGCAAAACTCACTATAAAAACTGTCACTACTCTTCGCAACTTCTTATGTCAGTATTGAATCAGAACTTAGATACAATCTCTATTTCAAGTAGGTATTTGTTTCTTAGTGAGTTTTGGTTGTCAACCAATGAAATAATAGATTTCAAAGCCTTATTTTTTTAAATAATGATTACAGGAATTTATTATCCTTAAATGCAAAGGATTAATAGTTTTTTTTTTTTTGCAAGGGAACTGGAACTGTTTGCTTCTGTGTGAGTCTGGTTGTAGAAAGAGAAGCTTATATTTTACTAACCCAACCTGACCCTTGTAATTGATACTTTTATACATATGAATCCCCTAACCCATACTACTCAATGCAATTGTACATTTGCCATTCACAAGACAGTAATTTAAGTGCTTTGAAATGTCTTAAAGTTTAATTTATGTATTTACAGATCACTATCACACCATTCAATATGAAAGAGGAGCTAGAAGAGGGCCATTTCGACAACCAAGGACAATATCACTGGAAGAAAGAGAAAGAAATCAGAGATGGGTGGCTTGACAACATAGACTGGGTGAAAGTTAAAGGCAGGCCTGAGGATAAGTACAAGGTACACAAAGATGATGAAACTAAAGGTCTTGGTGATGAATCTAGCAGTGAAGATGAAGAGATGGAGGAAAAGTTTGACCTGTGTGAAAATTATAAGGAAATACTGGAACATATGAAGCCAAGGGAGACAATTGCGAAAGCTTTACAGAGACTGGGTAAGTGTAACTGATGAATTTAAAAAATATTGATCAAATTTTTAAATATTTATTTATTACCAATGTGCAATAACATTGCATTGGTAGCACAACAACTGCATATAATGAATGGATGAATGTAATTCGTAATATAAGGTCCTGGTGACTATGAGACTTCAGGTATTTAACACTTTCATTTCAAAGAATGTTTTTAAATGATATTTGTTTATACCTTTAATGTAACTTGATGTGTGTTAAGTTGGGTCTGGACAATTGAGTGCAAATGACAGAAAAGAAGAACTTCTACACTAATGGAGCAGTTAACAGTGTTGAATAAAAAAAAAATCGTAATAACCAATTAACCATCTTACGTTTCATTGCCTAACAAATGTTGTGCTTGCTGTTTTAACACCATGCTTGAAACTGTTCTAGGTGCTGCTTCAAAGATGTCCAGTGCAGAAAGATGGAAAAGGAAGAAAGCAGGAATTGTAGATGAGGGGAGCAAAATCGTCACCAGAGTAACAGAGCTTGCCAACCAGATACTCACCAAAACAGGCAACATGGACATTTATCAAGAGACTTACGAGAAAATCAGTGGAGTCATATCAAAAAAAGAAAACAAAAAGGAAGATGCAGATTTAGATATGTACGCTGATGACTTTGATCAGAAAGAAAAACAAAATCTCAATAAAGAGGGTGGTAGTGAGACAAAACCTGAAAATGTTGAAGAAGATGATGACACTCCTAAACAAGTCCAATGGGAGTTCAAATGGAAACAAGATGATGATGCAGAACTGTCTGGACCACATACATCTGAGCAAATGCAGAAGTGGGTGTCAGAAGGCTATTTCAAAACAGGTGTTTGGGTGAGAAAGCATGGAGAAGACAGTCAGTTCTACAGTTCAAACAGAATGGATTTTGAATTGTACATGTGATTAAAATAAAACAGCACATTATGGTACAATAAACTTTATTAAAATTTAAACATACTTTTTTCTGCTTTTAAATAATTTATTTACAACAATGAACACATTAAACTCAGTCATGACTTTGGCCATTTGGTTAATTAAAACTATAAATAATGTTATAACTTGAACTATAACAAATTGTGATATAGAGGTACCTATTTCTAACCAACTTCCAGTGTTTTTCACATAGTACAGCAACTGAATACCCATTATATTAGAATATATAAGTACTATGATATGTAGGTAACCAGTTGGTGCCTGAAAAAAAATTTGACAGATAAGATAAGATTCAGTTGCCATTTAAATAATAACTACAATACCGTTTAAATCATAACACTGGGTGTTTTTTTTTGTATTCTGTTACATGTAAGTAATGCTTATTAAAATCAAATAATCATTAATTTCTCTAACTAGAGAACTTATTAAAAAAATAAGGATGATTAACTGTTATTCTGAAAGTTCTCTCACACTTACCATTTAATTTATTATGTATGAAAAAGAAAAATAAAATTCGAATTTAAGAAAAGGCGATATAGGTACCAACTTCTTTTAATATCCTAGGTAACCTATCCACTTCAACGGAAAAAAAAACACCCTGTATATTACTATATTACGTAAGGTGGGGCTGGTGAGGGGGGTCAAAGAGGATTCCCGATTCTAATAAAGCCTTAGCTTTGACCATATGTTTATGAACGAGGACGTCAAACGCGAGCGCAAAGTGCCCCCAAAAACGGTTGTGCAATTGTGCCACGGTGGGCAGGAAATAGCGCTTTTCATGACATCACAAAATCTTTGACAACTTCGAATAGAATTTATGTCTATGGCGTTGTACTTTTATGCTTTATTTGTTGGGTACCTACCAAATAAAGATAAATGAGAAAACATACCTCTGTAAAATACTGTACTCCTCTGAAACAGCACGCAACGCTCAAAAATGGCGTCAAGGTCTTCAGTAAAATTAATGCGGTAATTACGAATGGCTGAAATGATGTTATGAAACATGTAACCCATCGAACTTCGAAAGAATTCAGCGAGGCTATATTTCCGGTTCCGAAAAAGGCTAAAATTACATAAGCTAGCTGTAATTACTATTAAGGAAATGTAAATAAGTGTATTTCATCCTATCATATCCACTATTTTGACATCAACTGCTAATTGCCAAAGGCCTATTGCTTGGAATTTCACAACAACCGTAATATACCTAGTCGACTTGTTAATCCGGAACTGCAAGGAAAATACAATGAATTGAAACCAAAAGATTAGAAGTTCGTAAAACGATGAATAGTTTCAAAAACGTCGACAGTTAGAAATTATCAAATTACCATTTCAAAACTTCGCATTTATTGAGTGTTTGATTTCAAAAGTTTGAATTAACGTGTCATTTTATTACGCGGTTTTTGTTAAGTGGTTTTTTTTTAAGTGGTTATGAATAGGTATATCGATTACTATGGAAATTTTAAGAGGTGTACATACTGTTGCCATCAGACACATCTAGCGGCCAGGGTGCTCATAAATATCTGAAGCTCCCCTCTATTGCTATGGCTTTAGAGTGCTTGTTCAGTATTTTTGACCACCGTGGCAGCTCCGATATATGGCGACTGTACCTTATGAAATATTGGAATAAGGTATAGGGGACTTCGAAGTAATAAGAGAAGTCTACTGTAGCAACATAAGATGGCGACTGTACCTTATGAAATATTGGAATAAGGTATAGGGGACTTCGAAGTAATAAGAGAAGTCTACTGTAGCAACATAAAAAATCCGAAATAATAAGTATTTCAGAAAGAGGTAGAGTAAATTGTGAGACTCCGAATTTCAGAGAATCCGTAGATATACCCTCTTTTTTATAAACTTTTCCTTACTTGGCATGCTGATAAAATATATCGCTTGTGCCTTTCGGTCTTATCAATATGTGTATAAGACCGAAAGGGACAACCGATACTTATCGGCTATCTAAGTTAGGAGACGTTCATGAATAAGGGGGATAATATTTTTAAAAGGATACAAAGAAGAACGCCCTTCTGAAATCATCACTGCTTATACTTCTCTCAATAGAAGTTATACTGCGCTTTACTCCGTCTTCTTCAATAGATGATTTATTAATGCAGTCGATTATCTGTAATCAAACATTTTCAAAATATAACAAAATTGTCAACAATCGAATCAGGGAGCAAAATGCGGCGACAAAATATAAAACTAAATTTTAAGTCCGACAAATATTTTGTCAGTAAAAAATTAAAAATACCTACACGTAAAATTATTTTTTTTTATATACGGCCCAAACGCCCCTACATTTTTTTTATTTGTTACATTTTCCCAACGCGGCTACATTTTTATTTTGTCGTCTATTTCTACTTACAACTGTGTTTGACAGATATAACCGCTGATAAATGTATCTACCTACTAGTTATTGTTAGGGCCGGTTGTACTTACCACATGACCTATGAACATTTAATCAGCAGATTTACATAAACTTTTCATGTTAAAAAGTCGACTTAACAGTGACCAGTGGTTTGGTGCTACCTAACACCAAGTTTTATAGTAATCTACTGGGTAATGTTATCGTTAACGGCCTGTCACTTGTGCTTGGCCCTTTATAAAAAAAATCTTACCCTTACGCGCCCCCGGTGAAGAATTCTGAATTCCATCAAAACCCAACACATGGCATTAAAATATAGCGTGACTAAAAAAAGTCCTTCATGTGCCACAGAAAGCAGGAGATAGAATGTCAGTATTGAGGTCTTTATGGTCATTAATCGACAAATCAATCTCTTGGAACTGGCCATCGGTAGAGCAAGCGTAACAACTGCAAAATACATAATACACAATAACAACTTACAATTATTATTATTATTAATAACTCACATCATCATCATCATCAGCCTATGTTAGTCCACTGCTGGACGTAGGCCTCTCCTATTAACTATGCGTATAGACGCATTAGGAGGTAAATACCCATAATCGCCACGCTGGGCGGATGGAGCGGATTGGCGATCGCAGTAATGTGTCCACTAGGATGACGCTGCTGCCCATCATCAATCTTGTAGAATGGTCAGTGACACTTCAATCCCTTAGTCGACTCTTACGACACCCGCAGGAGGAGTTGGGGTGGTGACAAATGTATTCTTACTGCCGTCACCACACGGCATAACTCACATATAACTATCAGAATTACAAATATATCATAAACATTTACGAAGTAGATTTAAAACTTTTTCTGAGCTTTTTAGCCAACGGTCTCACTTTGTCGCTTAGGTAGGTACAGTGGCGTTTACGTTTTATGAATGAATTCATTCATAAACTGTCCATGCAATTTTGAGCCCGACTACCATAAGGATGGGGTTGCAGCGGCAGCTACCGCGAACTACAAAATCCGCAAATGGGGATCTTTTCTGTCACTAATGGTCCTTCGCTGGAATGACAGAAACAAATCCTCGAAATTTACCAATTTCGAAGCTCGCGGTAGCAGGCCAGGCCAGTACCACACCGTAAGCGACAAAGTGGGACCTTTACTAAATATAGGCACATTAATTAGATACCTAGCCACTGGGATACCTAGGCACCAAGTGCCCCCATTGATTCCCCCCCCTGGATCCGCGCCTACCGTTGCATCGTCCGATTTTACGTCGGATTCTGAACTACCGAACACGACGCCCTTCGCCTGAAGTATAAACGCCAGGCGACAAGCCTCCCTGTCAATGTGTAGGATTTCAGTAAATGGCCAAAACAATTTACCTGTGGTTAACCACGACATTACTTGATAAAACTGTGACACTGGCGTGCCCAGTTCAAATCTCCTTGATTGTACATAAATATTATGTAATGTGAAAATTAATAAAGCTATTTGTATCACAGTCAATATGACTTCGGTCTTCGTTTCTTCGCGGCTGTTGTATAGCGGTAGTAAGATTTTCCAAGTGTAAATGGTTACTACAAGAAGCCACAGCAATCCAGCAATAATACTGAAAACAATAATAAACACATTATATATTATAATAAATCTAATATTCAACTAATGGGTTATGGTGATGAAGGTTGGATGGATAAGAGATAGAGAGATGGATAAAGAAAAGCGAAACACATTACTTAAGTAAATTGAACATTAACTGAAAATTGTACAGAATGTAAACTTACGAAAAACAGACACTGAAATCTGTCAATGTTTGTAACATACAATTAACTAATTATTTCTGACCTACCCGTAGTATAATATTAACGCAATAATAGCTTATTATTATATATTCGTAATGCCATTCGTAAGGATATTATTAAAAAGATGTATGAATTAACCTCAGCTTTTTTAGGTATTTCTTAAACGAATTAAAACTTAGCAAGGTTGCATATCAAAAGACAATAGAAATCAAATAAGTATCAATAGACTATTATAATCAGAGATCGGACAAATGTGCGTCATCGTTCGCAGTAATATGGACATGACTCCAAAGTTGATTGAATAATTATTCATTTAATAATTTTCAGAAAATTACCTTTTTGACTCCGGTAACTATGAAAACCTTTGTGAATAGAACCCCCAAAGCTTCGAAATCAAATTTAAAAAATTATTCATTCAATCAAATTTGGTGCCATGTCCATATTATTGCGAACAATGACGCACATTTGTCCGATCCCTGATTATAATATAAGTATCCTGCTAACTTTGGTATTGTACTAAAAGCAAATTAAAGGCGTGATTTTACTTATTATCATATTATACCTGGTGCAATAGATGAATCATTTAAAACGGTAGCTCTCTGCGATGTAGCTACGAATAACAAGTTAAGAGCGGGTCCAATAAATCAATCGGGTCATCTGTATGCAGCTGTGCGAATGAGCGAATGATCTTCATTTTAGTAGTATTCTATAAATCTGCGCGTTTACGTATAAAGGTGCGGTTAAACTAAAAGAGCATTCGCTGTTCTAGCGCCCGTTCTAAGAAATCAACCAATCACGTTTTGTGTAGGTACCGATCGAATTTCGTAGAGTGGGAGGTTAGAACAGCGAATGCTCTTTTAGTTTAACCGCACCTTAAAACGCGCAGATTTATAGAATACTACTAAAATGAAGATCATTCGCTCATTCGCACAGCTGCATACAGATGACCCGAATGATTTATTGGACGTTAGATGTATGTGAACTCGTACAAGGCAGAGGTCTTCCGTTTGCCAGTTTATGATATTTATATATTTACTTACACTAACTCTATAACCACATCTTTCCCAACTACGGGCAGAAACGAAAAGAAACTAAGCATAGCACAGCTGGCTGGCCACACTATGAGGATAGGCGTAGTTAAAAACTTTCGTATTGAGGAGAAAAATGGCCACAGACACATGCCCATGAGTGGGATGCTCAACATCCATCGGTAGGTGAATGATAAACCCTAAAAACAAAACGTTGATATTACCTTATCTTTAATAAAAAAATCAACGTAGGTATTCACAAAACTAGTGCAGAAACAATCTGCCAAGATTTTAGAAAAAATATATTCAGATGAACTACATGGGCAGTCAATTTGAAACGCGAGAACTTTAGAAATCAAAAAATAGTTAGCGAATGCATTTACGTTTTCAGTCGGCTTAAATGCCACAGGATGCTCAGCCAAGTTGCTAATCGCTAGCGCTTTGTAGCGTACCGTAGTTCTCCCCCTCCTCTCTGTTTCACTCTTTCATATTAGTGCGACAAAGACGGTTAGCTGCTTTTCGCTTACGATTGACGATTAAGCGTTAGCGATTGGCAACTTGGCTAAGCATGCAGGTGCTACAACACCTTGCCTTGTCCACAGAATATATAAAGCCTTGTCTGAGATCTGAGAGATAAATATTCACAAGTACCCTGAACAGCCAGTAAAATTAACTCAACAAACATTGCATTACACTAATCACTTGAGGAGCAATTCTCAAAAAGTTACATACATTTGGATCACGTCTTCGATATTGATAAAAACTGGTAGGCTGGTAGAGTCTATGATGTTGAGCAATATCCACCACATTTTCCAAAATGTCCTAGAAAGTTTATATGGAAGTTTTCTTTTTATTACCAGATTCCTAAATATTTTTGGTAACAAATAAGGAATGTAATACAAACATTTTGGGAAATGTGGCGGATCTTGCTCAGTATCATAGACTCTACCAGCCTGGGCATTTCTCCGAACGTTTCAACCGCCGTGACTTCAGTGGCAGCCTTATCACACGAATCCCGTGAGAGATGCAAAAGCTTTTGTATATATTGGTAGACGTAGTTGACAACTACCAAGATATCCAAAAAAATGTGAGATACCCACGGAAATCGAGTAATAATGTTGCCACCGAAGTCACGGCGGTTGTAACGCACGGAGAAATACCCGCCTACCAATTTTCATCAATATCGAAGATGTGATTCAAATATACAATTTTGTTGATAAATGCTGTGATCAGAATTAGTGTCAAAAAGGTATGTTCAGTGAAACATTGTTTCCTTACCATAGCCATTGAGCCTAACCCATAGCATAACACTTCGGTCCATACAGCATTTATTTTATGACTTCTTCCAAAAAGTCGATATGCTTTTGACCATACCTCGAGAGATGGAATGGCGTTCCACCATAAGAAAATAGGCATTAAGAAATGAATGTAATACTGGAGTGGTAATTTTTGTGCTGAAAATATAAAATAATTATTTTAGTAATGTGTCGAAAATGTTTGCCACATAGTTTCATTAGCTATACTAGTAATTGGAGTTCGAGGCCAACGAAACTACGACAGATGCGTTATTGTCAAATCCGTCAAAGTCTCTTATGTCATTGTCAAATAAAGTTTTCAGGTTTCCACAACCTTTTTGTTATTTAATTTATTTATTTAAAATAATTCCTAACAAAAACATTATATACCTGTGTAATGTTTGTACGCCTTTTTGTTTAATATGGCTATCACAACTAGGATTTTCTTAAAAACACGTAAATACCTAAAAACTTTTCTTTTCTCTTAACTAATATTGATATGACAAAATTTTCTTGTAAAGAACTTAAAATGATAAGAGGCAACGTTTCAAAGCCTATTTTAAAAAGAAGTTGAATTACCAGTGAACGCATACGCCAGCGTGCCATATTTGTTAAGACAGTAGGTATGGTTAAATTACTAAGCAGTATAAGTACTATACTATACTATTACTATTACTAAGCAGTTTTAACCCGTAATAAGGCAGGGGTGCCTTATTACGGGTTAAAATTATGGGAAAGAAATTTGGAAATGTAAAATGAAACCATTTTTTTTATTTTTTTTTATTTGTCTTCTTCATCACTTATCCTCCTGAGTCCTGGGTAAAACTCGAGTACACTCCCATAAAAGCCGAGAGTGCTTTATAACTCCATCTGTGTTGAGTCCTGAACTTACTGTCGCTTTTTTTTGTCAGCCTCCGTAGCTTAGTTGGTAGTGACCCTGCCTACGGAGCTGGAGGTTCCGGGTTCGAATCCCGGCGAGGGCATTATTTGTGTATTTATTTATCAGAAATATTGGTCATCATTGTCATGGCTGTCTATGTATTTAAGTATTTATATATATCTATCTATTATATATATCGTCGCCTGGTACCCACATCACAAGCCTTAATTGAGCTTACCGTGGGACTAGGTCGATTTGTGTGAAGATGTCCAAAAATATTTATTTATATTTATTTATTTATTTATTTTAAGGTTTAAAATGAGTTTGACACATTTTTGTTGGAATAAAGTTAGTTATACAGGGTGTAAGTCTAATACGGCCGAAGCTCTTAACGGGTGTTAGTTTACAACATAATAAGTACATTCAAATAACTTTTAATTAAAATAAGAGCAACAAAATTTTCCATACAAAATAATTCGGCGCGCAATGTAGAGCAACATACGTGAGTTAATCACTCGATGACAGCTAATTTCAAAAGCAGATGACATAACTGACATATCAACAATAACAAATTGCTCCGATAATCTTAAAAAAATTCTGTGGGGTCATAATGAAGAGTAATTTTGAAAAAACCTTGTAATCCATGATCACACTAATGAATCCCATGCCTGGTTTAATTGATCGCCCGTATTAGATTTACACACTGTATACTCTAAGAGGTATATTTTAAGCATTTCTTTTACAAATGATTTGGGCGTCATAAAGGCTTCTCGGTTTTTATGGGAGTGTACTCGATTTTTTCCCAGGACTCAGGAGGATAAGTGATGAAGAAGACAAATAAAAAATAAAATACAAAAAATGCTTTCATTTTACATTTCCAAATTTCTTTCCCATCATTTTAAACCGTAATAAGGCACCCGTGCCTTATTACGGGTTAAAACTGCTTAATAATAGTATAGTATAGTACTTATACTGCTTAGTAATTTAACCATACCTACCTTTTAATTTATGTGTAGTTAAATTGCTGTACCAAATGTTATTAACACCTGAGGTGATACCAGCGCAATACCAACTTTGTTACTAATAATTGCGGATAATTAAGTTTTTATTAAAATATCTTATATTTACGTGAAAATAAGTAAATAATATTGTTTCTATAAATTAAAGAATTAAAATTACCAATAAATAACATATCTCAACGTCTGTTTTTAGAAAATAAGGATTTACTATTGTAAGAACATTTCATTGTCGTGGCAATATTTTCGTAGATTCTTTGGCCTCGAACTCCAGTTACTAGATTAGAGAATGACTTGTTAAATATATACAGTCTCATCTATAAATATGATCACATTTCAAAATGTATGCCCAAAGCAGAAGAATCAAAATCATTAATATTTTTTGAATTAATAAGGATTATAATTATACTCACCATAAACAATATAAAAAGATAAAAAACATAGCAGTAAAAATAACATGTTTGAAAATAAATGTGATCCCAAAATACTGAATCTCTTCAAATTTACTGGCTCCACTTGAGTATTAACTTTTTGCTCTAATAAAACTTTCAGTAAATACAAAATCCAGCCCATAAAAGACAAGGTGACTAGTACTAACAACGGGCGTTGATAATAATTCTGATAATAATTTAATCCTGCAAGACTTAATTGTGAAATTTCTTCACTAAAACGTATCAGTTTCTCATATTCTTCACTTGATAATAGTTTCTCTGTAAATTCTATAATTTCTTCATACTTCTCTGTGCTAAATGGCTCAAAAGGTTTATAAAGCACTGATATAGCATTTTCTTCCACTTCTAGTTTTTTCTTATTATACTGGGAAGCTAATTGTCTGCTGTGACTGTAGACGGCTTTGGCTCTGTTTGGTAATGTCATGTTTAACAAATCCACTGGCAAATTGCCCTGAAACCATAAACAACGTGAACATTTGAACCGGTCCGGCAAATCCATCCCTCATTATATGCAGAAAGAAATTATTTTTAGAGTTACGTCGCCAAAAAAGCAAAAGTATAAACTTATAGATTCGTCATGTCCGTCTGTTCGCCTGTCAAAGTCGATTTAATCGGAAACTATAAGTACCTTACTATACTCGTAGTAATGAAATTTGGTATGGATACAGGGAACACCATCTACTGAAAATAGTCTAGGTATACTAGTAAGTACCTAGGCTATACTTACTGAATAACTTTTACTGTGATGCGATTCACGAAATGTAAAAAAAAAATGTCATTTTCATACAATCTGACCAATCGATAACGACATTTTGTATGAAAGAGCCAAATTTTTTTTTGGAGATTTCGGGGTTAGTTCCATAGAAAAAGTTGTTCATTATAACCTACCATTAACCCCCTTCAAGGTTTTCACTGGATGTTGTAACACCCTGTATGTATGTTGTAAGGATGTTGTATGACCCGCTACAAAATTACGATACTAAATAGTAAAAATGGGCTTTTTGGGGGATTTTTTTTCGATGTACAATTTTACAGTCAATGTGAAAAACTTATAATATACAATTTTAGACCTTATACTCCAGACAAAAGAAGGTACAACACGTGTATACATATTTATGCCCTTGACAAACAGTCAATTAGCACTTTTAAAAGTTTCTAAAGATTTTTTTTTAAGTGAAGCATCTTCGAGATGTCAGCTCTCAAATCAATCAGTTTAAAGGGATGGGTTTTGTAGGTACTTACTATAGAATTCACTGGCACAGGTATTGACAGTATAGTAGACATGAGAGGTGTTAAGTCTGCCTGTCTTATGTCAAATCTATGGCTAATTGACATGTCTTTGGTATATGGATCTACAGGACCCCGTTTAGCTTGTTGCACTCCAGCCCCCCACAGCACAAATGGAGTCTGAGTTTCATGATCATCACCCGAACCATGGGAACCTGTTATAAATAAAATACATCTTACTTAAATAAGAAATAATGTTATGTAACTTGAAAGAATTACTTTTAGACACATTGACTGCCTGGAAATGGCTAGGTGAGTTCCATATTTAGTAGTTGTTTTCACTTTCGTCTTAGAAATATAGTTATTGCAAATAACTGTTAGCATTTCCTACGCCCATCAGGGTCCATTTTTCACGTGTATTGTGTATACTGTTAATCATGAGTGCAATTTAATAAATAATTTTTATTAATAAACATTGCAACACATTTAAGTGACCATTCATGTACAGCTTGGCAAAAAATGAGTAGAAATTTAAAAGTAGCAACATCGTAGTGTCGTCCCTTTCAAATCAATATGCGTGAGAAAACGGGACGACACTACAATGTTGCCACTTTTTAATTTCTACTCTTTTTTGCCAGGCTATACTTACGGCTTTATAGTAAAGGCGGACCCAGATGCGTGCACGTGAGCGTGTGCATGGCGTGCGCGTTTTAGCGTCGGAAATGTCATAGTCACACCTCTTGCACGTCAACGCACATGCACGCAAGCAGTGTGCCATCTAATACGACATTTACATACAATACAAAATACAACACGATACAACTGGCTGTGTGGTGACGGCAGAAAGAATACATTTGTCACCACCCCAACTACTGCGGGTCTCGTAAGAGTTGACTATAAAGGGATTGAAGTGTCACTGACCATTATTTTGTCGGCTGACAAACAAAACTCACTATAAAAACTGTCACTATACTCTTAGGAACCTCATTTGTCAATATTGAATCAGAGCTCTATATCAAGTACCTAGGCATTTGTTGCGTAGTGAGTTTTGTTTGTCAACCAATGATTTGATAAAAGATTGATGATGGTCCATCCGCTTGCCCAGCATGGCGATTATAGCCATTTACCTCCTAGTGCGTCTATGCGCATAGTTAATAGGAGACGCCTACGTCCAGCAGTGGACTATCATAGGCTGATGATGATGATGATATGATGCAACGCACACGCATCCGGTGCGGATTGGCCTTTAGCCCGTTACCAGATATGGGCAATTGGCTGTCTTGGTATTTACATGTTAATTTGTTGAATTTATTAAAACTACACCATATTATTAACCCGTGTCTAAACTGTCTAATAAATCTTGAAATCAGTCATACCCCAATCTGTCATGCCATGATCAGATGTCATAAGGAACATGGTTTTGCCATCATCATTGTAAAACTCTCTGATGATTTGCTCCATTTCTTCAATGCCTTGATCCACATTTCTCACAGTTGTCAAAAAGTTCCTGAAAAGATAAAAGTGAGAAATTGAACAGTATGAGATTTATTAAAGAAATAAATATCTTGGAACAAATCTACCTAGTCCCACCAAACCATAAAAAAATATATTTATATTTATTTATTTGTTAATATGTGATATAGTTCCATCTTGGCCTTGAAATGAAATGAAATGAAATCTTAAGGTGGGCTCCATCTCTATGCACCAGCCGCCAAACAAAATAACATGATTTAAAAAATAAACATCTCTCAACACAAACTGCATTATATCGGATACTAATGAAATGAACAGTTATGAGAGAGAAAATGAAACAATTTTTTTATACCACGTCGGTGGCAAACAAGCATACGGCCCGCCTGATGGAAAGCAGTCACCGTAGCCTATGGGCGCCTGCAACCCCAGGGGTGTCACATGCGCGTTGCCGACCCAATAAAAACTTGTACACTCCTCTTTTGAAGAACCCCATACTGTAGTCCAACGGGAAAACCTCGGCAGGGAGCTCATTCCACAGACGGACCTATTATGTACACCTACAATATTTTTATGGTGTGATATTTAAAGAAAGAAAATAATTTTAGTGTATACTAAACTAAAAGTGAGTTAGGACCCTTTTTTTCAAGTTTTTGTCTGCCCAATTTTGAATATAAGTAATACTTATTTTTGTTAAGTTTTTAAAGAAAATTGGCAAATATTATACAACTAAACTTACTGTGTTTTTGGTTTGTGTGTGTGTCCTGAAGTATCTGTCCCAAGTAAATGCAAAAAATAAACAATTTTATTACTTCTCATCTTTTCTTGCATTGCATTGTCACTCTTGGCATTGTAAAAAAAATTTTTAACATTTTCAAATACCCATGAGTCCAGAAGAGTTGTATTTTTATCAGTACCAAATGTATTATCATAAGGATCAAATTTATGGACAAATATGTGATTGTCTACTGTTCCTTTTGTAAAGATGTCTACAATGTCATAAGTGCCCCAGCACCAGGTGTATGCAGTTTGGTTAAATACTGAATCAAAATCGACCGGATTTTCCTTCCATCCTTTCATAATGGCGGATGGGTCTTCATAGAAGCCAGCAATTACTGCAACATGTCCAGGCCGAGACTCAGTGGGGACTTGAGTGCTGGATATACCCCATCTGCCATGGTTATTGGCAATTGACCTGGAAAAAATATTTTTCAATAGTACAATGTTATAGGCATTTGGGCAGCATGAGAATTAGAAATTCCCAATAAGAATCTGTAGTCCCTTTGCTGATCATTTATAAATCCAGATAGTTGTAGGAATATAAGTATTACCTTAAATATGGCATAGTTGTGTAGTTAACAAATGATTCGGCCCTCAAGCCGTCAACTACGAAGAGCACAAGGCGGTCTGCCACTGAGTCATGATGTGGCTGATAAGGAGCCACATTTTTTACAATCGGGGATTTAAAATAAATATCAAATATTGAAAACAGAAATACTATGTGTATGAAAAAACCAACTAGGAACATATTTATTTGGGTAAACTAGATATCATCCCAATAATATAGCGATTTATATTATCTTGATTTTAAATACCATTACGTTTACTAAATCAGATTAATTATAATTAAGTCACGCGAATAAACTATTCGTTATAATTACTGTTTTATTAACAATGAATCTGTCCAATAAATAAAACTATCAAATCAACTGAATCAAATCAAGTACCGGACTGCGGACAAGTGTCATGTTGACGTTGACATAACGAATTTTTTTTCTTGTTTGATTTTGTGACGAAGGAAAGCACTAGGCCATACTGCTTTTGCCATTCGATAGTTCGTTCGCGCCTAGTTCGCATTCCACCTCGCACTACAGGGTGGTGCTCAAATTCTCACTAAAATTACGTAGTGGAATTCAGGTTCTAGTAAGTACTCAATGGTGCTCGACTATAGTTTCAAACATAAGTTCATTATCTAAACTAGTATCCAATTTCTGAGTCTGCGACGCTACTGCGAACAACGAAATGCGCAAATTTCGGGGATTTGTCTCTGTCACTTCAACGAAGGCGTCATTAGAGTGACAGAGACAAATCCCCGAAATCCACGAATTTCGTTGTTTGCGGTTGCAGGCCTGTATTTTGATAAAGTTATGTTTGCTACGGTCTTATCAATATGGCCATAAGAGCGAAAGGGACAAACAATACTTAACGGTTTAAACTTTTACGATTATCACTCATATTTTAAAGACAAACGGGTCTTAATCGCGTAAACTTACGTTTAATTATATTATTGAGTCTGCCTGCGACCACGGTGGTAACGTAATGCCCAAAGAATATAATACTCTAAAGAGGTCATGCCCGAAACGTCAGGATAAATAGGCTACTTGACCCATTTTTAAAGTTTGTCTTAAATTATTCATCAATATCTGATTAACGGAAAAAAATATAAATATATTTTTTCACCACGACCTAGAAAACCGCAAAATTTAAACTTTCGTTACCGCGCGAAAACGATACTAGCCATGTTAATGCTTAGATTATCTGTGGTGTGACGTCACTCAAACCGAAAACAAACATTTGACATGGCCATGAATGTAGGATTAATATGGATTTGACAACGTTATAATAATGGCAAGAACGAAAGGGATGGTCTTATGAAACTTTTTACTAGTGGAAGTGAAAAGGAACGATAATCGTCCGTCCTTATCACTGTGCCACTATTTTTTGTGTGTGTGTGCATTAGATGCTAAATGTAAGTGCCAGACAAATGCGTTGAATACGTCACTAAGTGCCACACACCCAAGTATCTTCTTAGTAGTAAGTGACTATGTCTATCCCTCTTAGTGGCACACTATATGCGGCCCCTCGGACATGGCACTTATGCGAGGGGCCGCACATAGTGTGCCACTAAGAGGGATAGACATAATCACTTACTACTAAGAAGAAAGTGCCACACAGGCACTTAGTGACGTATTCAACGCATTTGTCTGGCACTTACAGGACGCTATTTTGCAATAATGTGTCAACCCACATCAATTTGTCAATTAAAACTCAATTCTATAAATTACTAATTAAAGTTGACATTTTATTGCAAAATGGATGTGGGTTGACGCATTATTGCAAAACGGCATCCTTTAGCATCTAATGCACACACACACAAAAAATAGTGGCACAGTGATAAGGACGGACGATTATCGTTCCTTTTCACTTCCACTAGTAAAAAGTTTCATAAGACCATCCCTTTCGTTCTTGCTATTATTATAACGTTGTCAAATCCATATTAATCCTACATTCATGCACTTATGTTATGTCAATGTCACAGCAAAGCTACATGCCTACATGTCCATGGCTAATTTCACTCGTATAAGATTCGACATGAAGTTAGTTTAAAATCCTATGACGTCACATCATGGCCGACCGTTTTCAGAGTACGAAATTAAAAAAAATAAAACAAATTTTTCAATAAAAAATATATACCCATCAAACACTTTTATCACTTTGACTGTCCGTGCATTACATATAAATTATAATGCACAATAAAACTGTCTCAATAAGTTCATGTGACGTCAGAAATGATCAGCTCGGAACATGCGTGCATTATATGTAATGCACAGACGCTACAAGCGGACTTGTCAGAGAAAGCGAGGGACATTTAAAATGTTAATACACCGTAATCGAAAAATATTGATCTTTTCAATAAATACTACAGAAATAATAATTTTTTGCACTAAATTTGATATGAGTCAAGTAGCCTATTAAACGTGAAGGTGCATTCTTTCGTCGCTGGTGCATTCAGACCAAACGAGAATTCACTAGTCTATCCCCCACTCTACGAAATCAACGAATCACGTTTTGCGTAACGATAAAATTTCGTAGCGTAGGGGGTTAGAATAGCAAATGCTCGTTTGGTCTGAATGCACCTTAAGTTTACGCAATTAAGACCACTTTGTCTTTAAAATATGAATACTTAGCGGCTTGTTAAGTTAGGAGACATAGGAGTACTAGTGTAATGCCTCTCATTAAGCACTATGTTGTTTATCATGGTTTATACTTTATACCGTCTCTTAAGAGAATCCAAGTTCAATACCATCATAAATAGCAAAAATCTGAATCTAAATGAACTATAGCTGTTATATAAATTATGTTTACGATTTCTTTCGTGCATCTATTACTTTATTGTAGGCGGTTTAATAACATTCACTTTCTTTGAGTCAGAAACATCCGATATTATAGAGGATTCTTCTACGGGAGCACCAGCAGAAAGCAGGTATAACAGTTCTGATTCCTGTGTTCTCTTGACATCATTAAACAGCACAGTAGTTGAGATTTTATCGTGAGGATTATCTGCTAGAGGCAGACCAAGCGTTGTATAAAGTCGTCGGATTTGTCCCACGCTCAACCATCCACGACGACCTGGATCGAAACTTTTAATCACAGCTTCCAGGTGCCTGCAACCATTATAAAATTGAAAATAGAACATTTATGTAACACTTTGGCAGCCATGAGCATTACTGCTCCTTAGGTACTGTACTGTACCTAAGGTATGTTGGATGTTAGCAGCCAAAGTGTTAATTACTAACGCATATTTCATGAACGTTCGCTTGAAGCACCAAGGGAGCTGCACTTACCTATCTTCGTATAAGACAGGAGCAGTCCCGTGTCCAGCACGATAAAGCATGCAGTGATCTAACAAATCTTTAAGATAAGATGTAGGATCATTGGAACCATCGGATAGTAATTTTGTTAGCAGAAAACGCATCAGTTCCGGGATTCGACGATCCCGCAAATAAGTTTCTGCATTATCGACGGCATTGAGAATTCGAAGCTTACGAGGAGGTATTACTATCGGAATGGTATCGTCACTTAGTAAACATTTACAAAGGGATAACGGTTCTTGTGCATATTTCTTTTTTTCATGTTCTACAGTTTCTTCATTTTCCTCATCCATACCAATAAATCCAACTGAGATTATGAGCAATGAAGATTATCAATTATTAGCAACGTTTATTTCATTAACGTCAAATAAACAACGGAAACTATGACTACTACTTGACGTAAGATCAAAATTCACGCACAATTTAGGTACGCTGAATTCGATATGATTTGGCAGCATGGATATTATTATAGGATAATTTGCCAGTAATTCGCGCTCAGGAGGTCGCTATAGGTGCGTTTAAACCAAAAGAGCATTCGCTGTTCTAGCGCCCGTTCTACGAAATCAACCAATCACGTTTTGTGTACCGATCGAATTTCGTAGAGTGGGAGGTTAGAACAGCGAATGCTCTTTTAGTTTGAACGCACCTTAAGCTTCGTCCCTCCACACTCGCGTTCGCGGTGTTCGCGGCTTCTTGCTTCTTGCCACTATTTGCTCACGACGTCTTTGGCGTCCTCTGCTAAGTACATAAAATATGTCGTAAAGTTTGTAAAGCTCTTTTTTACCTACTATTTTCTAAGCTGTGGAATATTATGACATTTTGACATGTATTCAAACGGGATGAAATCGTTGAACTGTTGAATTTACTTGAATTTGCTAATACGTTATTACAGGCTGAAATAAAAACATCAAATTTGTGTCTTGATAAAGTCATGTTACACAAATCTCTGTAATGGTTGATCAGACTTGATTCATTATACACAAACGAAGGTATCTGCTGTATATAATGTTGTCCGTATTACGTGAAAAAATGGATGATATTCGGATTGGCAAAATCGACGATTGTAAGTGTTATTTTAAGTTATATCTAATTAAAATATTCGTTGTGTTGTGTAAAACGCTCATTTAAGGCTTCTTCGAACCTTGAAAGACTCGAGACTTTCAGATTCAACATCTATTGTATCAATTAGCAAAATAAGTTAGTTAAATTCTCAAAATATAGTCGAGTCTCTGTAGTCTTATGTGTTCAACTCTTAAACCTCGAAATGCTGCAGGTGACACTGATATGCGAAAAACAGGCCAAGAAATGGATGTTATTAGACAAAGGACTGTGGCCTATGAATATCTTTGCCGCTTAGAGGAGGCCAAAACTTGGATGGAAGCATGTTTAAAAGATAAATTACCACCAACTACAGAATTCGAGGAAAATCTACGTAATGGTGTATATTTAGCAAAACTGGGGAATTTTATTTCACCTGAATCACTTCCCTTGAAGAAAATCTATGACATTGATCAAAGGCGTTATAAGGTAAGAAATATTTACTTGCACATGAACTGAAAATGTATAGAATACTTGGACATAAAAATCTGCTTAACACACTCAGCGCGGAACAGGTCATATGTGACCTGTACAAGTATGGTTAATTACAAATTAACTTAATTGCCGCAGTGAAGGTGTTAATCAACTAATTAATATTAGGAGCTAATGTTTTTAAGAATTACTTAAAAAATACAGGAGGTACAGAATAACAATTTAGAATTTTAGTAGGAGATCCACTAATCTATTTATTGGCCTGTTTGGGCCCATAATAGTTCAGGGTTAAGAATCTTTATTTTTATATCAATATAATGTATTTTTAGACTATTATTTACATTGCCACTCTAAATTGATAATATGTTAAACAGCTAACAATATATCAACAAATGGTTTCTATTTTTTATAAGAAAAATATCAATTTAACTTGTTTTTGAATTGTACATTCTTTTTGGGATGAAGCAAACATGGTGGGTAATAACCTAATAACACAAAACTGTAAAAACTGTACAAAAAATCATTATGTAAAAGGTTTTTAACCCCTTACTGCATACAAAGCCATATATGGCTGCTATGCTATAGCCATATATATTGATTGCCATTAGAGTTAAAATTTCAACAATTTATTTTTTATTCATGCAGTAAGCAAGCTCTTGGCAAGAGATTATTAGTTTTGAGTTATTTAATTTTTGTAAATGTATGGTAGGTACCTTGATTTAATAAAAAAATGTGCACCATATTGGGATTAACCCTCTAATGCATAAGACAGGCAAAAATGCATTTCAAATTTGAACCCTAACAGCAGTCAATCGAGTCCAAAACCAATGAAACCATATTTGGCTTCGTATGCATTAGAGGGTTAAGTTATTCTTTATAGGGCTGCAGGCTTCCTAAAGGAATCTACAATCTACATTGATATTCCAAACACTCTGTGTAAAACTAGTGAATCTTAGTTTTCCATTCCATTATCTCCCATTCATTTTTATTTATTTATTTAATGTCTTAACAGTAGTTCTTAATGTTTATTCCAGTTATTCATATTTATTTCGTTACTTTATATTATTCGGAGGCCTTTGCGCAGCACCGCAGCAGTGGTAAAAAAATAATATATTATTTCAGGTCATGGGCTTACAGTTTAAACATACAGACAATATCAACATGTTCCTGCAGGTTTTAAGGAAAACGGAACTTCCCGTTGTAAGTACTTCCTGAAGAAAACCTTGATACCTAGTTTAAAGAATTTTCGAAATGTGCATTCTGACTGAGCCTCAAGTGGCTAAGTGCCTCTTAGTTTCTAGTTTTTCATGGCTTATCTTCGTAATAACAAACTTCTTCAGCCAAATATTCTTCATAAGTAACTGTAAGATCAAACACGTAAATAGCTCATATTTGAATACTGCACTTGATAAAAAAACATTGTTCAAATAAATTATGATTTTTTTTAACGAGTTAAGCATGCAAATATGAGTCCTCTGCAGTTAGAGGCAAAAATTAAATCTTAACACACAATAGTTATGCATGAAATAAAACTATGTTATATTCAATTAATTAAAACTATCAAGTAAGAAAACAATCTAATTATGTTCATAACATAGTTTTATTTCACGCATAACTATTGTGGTAGCCTAACAATAAATTCTGTAATATTGGTTCCATAATACTGCCTATGTAATATATAGGTCTCAAAAACGACAACCCTATAGCACTATCTTTTTGTATTTTTTTCTTGTACAGAATTTTTTGTACTATACAGGGTGTTTTTTTTCGACCGTTCAAATTCTACGTAGTGAATGTGTAGGTCATACTGACCAACTTTTACTATGGGGACAAAGTGGAAATCGCGAAAAAAAAATCAGCTGTTTCATACATTTCGGCCGGCGTAATGCCGCCAATTTGTATGAAACAGCTGATTTTTTTTTTCGCGATTTCGACTTTGTCCCCATAGTAAAAGTTGGTCAGTATGACCTACACATTCACTACGTAGAATTTGAACGGTCGAAAAAAAAACACCCTGTATAATGGCGTTGAGGCTTGAATTGAACCCATGATTTTTTTGAGTCTTGCCCGTTAAAGGGTTAATGCCCTTGCCCTTCATAGGTAGATTGCAAAAACATTGTACATATTTAAAGGCCTTAATGAAAACAAGATTTAGACCGCCATAGTCAGGGCTCCGTACTTTATAAAGCCATAAGGCGCACATTGTAAATTGAGACTGTTTTAAAATTGGAAGCTGACCGCCGATAACTGCGGCACCGCTTTATTCTAAATTGAAACATAACAGTATGACTGAAAGGTTTAATTTGCAGTGTATGAAGGAAGGGAGGGTCGCCAACGTCATGCAGTCTTGACACATCTCCGTAACATTTAAATTAGACCATACTCATACTGATGTAGGTACCTACTGTACCTAGCTCGTAGTTATCTAGTAACAGGTTATTTATCATAAAGTTTCGTGACCTGTGATATACATACTGAAAGTTAATGTTATATCAGTTATATTTTTAGTGATCGTTATCAACATGCACTTTCCGTGGTAATGCGTATGGTTGACAGAAAAAGTAACAATTATGACAATTCTACTTTGTTATATTACTTGAAAATAAAATAGTATTTACTTACTCACCTTAGGATACACACAAATCTTTATCCTACTTAAAAAAAAATGTTATGAAATTAATTTATGTCACATAATAGTACTTGACTTGTAATGACATTTTGTGAAGTCCGTATTTTAATCAAAAATAATATTGAAGTAACTATGTCAAGTGGGGTAAGATCAGAGTAAGGGTCTCCCCAAACTAGTCGACACCGTTTCGGCAAATCGCGTACGGAAAAAGCTTTATGTCAACGCAATAAGAGCGATTACATCGTAAATCGGCTCGGCTCGCGCGAAACGACGTCTTTCGACGGGAAAACGGCGATTTGCCGTAAAGCTGTTCGCATTCGTACGACCCTGTTTGCAGCCTACCGCACACGTTCACATTCGTAAATCTCCTAATACCGCCGTAAGGTGCCGGAAAGAGTTGAACGGCTCCGATCACGGCCGAGTACCTACGATAAGGACCGGTCAGAGTTGGCGGAAGCCGTTCAGCGTCTTATAGCCGACGACGGCCAAACAGAGCCGATGACGGCCGAAGTAGCTACTGATGCGTTTGTATTTATTACCCTCAAATGGATCTGACAATACGAAGTAATAATGTCGTAATCTTACACGCATGTTCAATTTCAAACTCAGGTTGTTACTAGCAACCAGTCTTCAAAAATGAGATTTACGATTGCCGATCACCCGCTCTCAGCGGATGTACGCGTGCTGTCTGACGTCTCGACGGCAGGACGGAGCACGGGAGAGCCGACCGCCGCTTTACAACTGTTGCGATAGCAAATCGCAGGCGATCGAGCGTTTCTACGGCCGCAAGGCGGGTGAGAGTGGTAAACGCAGGTGTTCAACCGCGGAGACGGTCGATCGGCTAAATGCGAATAGTGTGGTGTAAAACACTCGGCGAAAGCCGACTCCGCGTCGACTGGTTTGGTGAGACCCTTATGTAATGGAATTTTCAATTTGATGTGAACGCTTGACAGCCAAATCTGAAGAATACATTTTAGACGTTTAATTTGAATAAGTGATTAAAAGATGTGTAGGTAGGTAATTAATTATTATATTTAAAATTACTATAATTTGTGAGATATTAATAATTGATAAAATACCTCTGTATTTAATTTTTCTGTCAACCATACTTTGCCACCAATACGGCACGTTGATAACGATCACTAATAGTTATATGCCATGTACTGAAAGTTAACCTTAACTTAATTTTTCATATTTTCATATACGAACCGGAAGTAGTGCCGAATAAGTATCGCAACATTAGACTTCCGAGACCCTTAACTCTTAAAAAATGCCTGTGACAAACCTGGTAAACTACTGGAGAAATACCCTACAACAAACATGTTTACGTAATATAACAAAATAGATATTTCTTTCACCAGACTTTCCAACCTGAAACAACTGACATCTATGACAAAAAGAATATCCCCAGGTTGATATACTGCATACATGCTCTGAGCACTCATTTGTTTAAACTTGGGAAAGCACCTCTTATTCAGGATGTCTATGGAAAAGCAGTGTTTACAGGTAAAATATTTTTCTCATTTGTTTGTTTGTTTTTTTTTTTAATCTATTACTTATTAAGTTTGTAGTCTCTTTATCCATTTGTTAACAATGATTATTACTTTTTAGATGAAGAGCTTGATACAGTGTCCAAAGATCTACAGAAATGTGAACACCCAATGCCTATGTTTCAAAAAATTAGTGGTATCTTATCAAAAAACAATGTGGATGATAATCAGGGTATGCATAAAGCAGTAATTGAACTTAATAAACTTTTGGACAGTCAAAAACCAATAACTTCCGCCCTATTGAATCCACAACTCAAGTTAAAATATGTCCAAAATCGACTTATGGACGAATATAAAAAAGTATTGAAGGCTGCTAGGTATGAAAAATTGCAAGCTGCCCATAACCACTCTCTGAATGATAGCTATGTCCCTGACGAGTATGATGAACTGCTTACCATTGTAGAAATACAAGGGCATATAACTGCCACTAATTACAAATTTCTGTGGAAAAAACTTTGTTCTACCTCAAATGATAATGATGTTAATAGCTTGCACAAAATTTTCAATGAATCTTGGGTGAAAGTAAAAGACTACAACCCAGACAACTTGGACTTCTATTGCGATGTTGTGAAAGAAATAATTGAATGTAACAAAGATGTTGATGTTGAAAGCATCACAAATTGGCACAAAATATTTCAGAATGTAATCAATGAAGGCAATCGAAAATCTATTGAACATGGGGACCACAAGAGCGCTATTGCGAAAGTTAATAGTGCTTTAGATGAAGGAAATTGTGACGATTTATATAAAGCATTGACTGATCCTAATCTGGAACTAAATATAAAAGTAGATAAATATGCGATTCCTCTTCTGTTTGAAGAAATGAAATTGGAGAAATTTGAACTTGAGAAAAATTTGAATGAAAGTGAAATAGCTGCGTCAGTGTCATATTTGACGGCAATCGCAGCGGTATCTCAAGCCGTAGAAAGAGGTGATGAATCAGCTCTTTGGAAGACGCTGACTTTGAAGCAGGTGCACTTAGAAGGGCTGCGGCCGCACTGCCGTCGCCGTTATCTGACTGCGCTCATGAATGCATTGCAGGTCAAAGAGAGAGAACAGTGCGCTTGCCCATTACTTACGTTAGAAGACATTCGGGACACTATTGAAATGGTTAATTTGGAAGATGACGACAATGAAGAATTAGTAGCGGTTATTGAAAGAATTAATAAGGCAGTTTCAGAAGACAATGTTGAGGCACTTATGCCTCTTCTAAAAAGTGCATATTTGAAGATACCAGCACCTTTACATAAAGAGGAGAAACATCTCTATTTAAGAATGCTGAAGAAAAAGTATCTTCACAAAGATTCACAGAATCTTTGGCTAGATGATATTGTTGACACCATCAAAGATGTAAACGAAGAGTCTTCAAAAGTCAAAGACTTGACAGATACTTTAGTTCAGTTAAATTCAGCAGTTTTGAAAAATAATGTCGATGAATTCTGGGAGGCATTGTTATCGCCAATATTCGCTAACCTGATGGTAGACAGTGCATGTAAGCATGTATATTTTCAAACATTTACGAAAGCATTACAAAAACGAGGTCACTATATCTGCCCGTGGATAGTTTGCCATACAGATGCAGGAAATACTGTTTACATAGACATAGAGTCTTACACCTATAGCTGGTCGACCCCAAAAGACTTTGTTCCGTACGCGCGCTATTTCAGTCGAAAAGACGTAAATAGCCTTGTCGACAAAACAAATAAACATCACATTAATAAATACAAGCAAGTTATCATAGAGAAAGCAATAATAAAACTTCAGGCATACTGTAGGGGTTACTTGTTCCGAAAGAATTTACATCACAGGTTGAAGTTCTTCAAAGCTAATGAAAAATTTGCTGTCAAAATTCAAGCTTGGTGGAGAAGTATTTTGATTCGAAGAAAGTATGGTACAATGATTAAAATGAAAACGATCGAGGCTAAATTGCGAAAAGAACGGAAGCAGAATCCCATGGCTTGGTATAAAATCCAGGTAGGTATTTAACTCTCGCGATTTCCCTACGAATACTCTTGATTCTACAATAAAATTATTATATGCATCTTCCATATACTTTAATTATGATAATTTGTTACAGGAGCACAAGATTATAAAGATCCAAGCTCTCTGGAGGGGTCGCAGAGCTCGACAGGCGTTTGCTTCATTGTTTCACTCTCCTAACCCGCAACTCAAGGTTGTCAAGAGATTCATTCCCTTATTAGATTTTTCGACTGAAGACTATGACCGCGAAATTGAGCTTCAGACATTAAAAGCTGAAGTTGTAAAATCTATAAGGAAAAACCAAGAATTATCAAAGCAAATTGATGACATGGATTTGAAAATAGGTCTCCTAGTTCAAAACAGAATTGCGCTTCAAGAAGTCGCTGCGCACGGGTTGAAACTTAACAACCTAGTTAAGCACAATTCCATGACTAAACTTGTTTTACAAAACCAGGGCAGAAGTACTTTGATGACGGTCTCTTCTGCCGTTAAAGGCTTAAAATCACTCACTAAAGAATGCAAACGGCTTCTTGATGGCTACCAGCATTTGTTTTATGAATTACAAACAAACCCCACATATCTGTCTAAACTTTTATTCTGTATACCTCAAAACAAGACCAATTTCTTTGTACAAAACGTTGTTTTGAGCCTTTACAATTTCGGGGCTTATCCAAGAGACGAATATTTGCTACTTAAATTGTTTAGATTTACTTTGGAAGAAGAAATAAGCTGCAAAGTAGTAAAACCCTTTGATGTAATAGCGTCAACACCACTGGTTCTCAAAATGGCAGTAGGGTTATCTAGACAACTGTCTGGATTAAATAGTCTGCAGACGATTATTGGTCCGCTTGTTGAAAAGATGTTGAATGATAAGGATTTGAATATAGAAACTGGACCTGTGGAGATTTATAAGGCGTGGAGGAATGAGACTGAAATGAAAACTGGCGAAATTTCGTAAGTAATGAACAAATATTTTTTTGTTCTTCTTTATTTCAGAATTTCCTTCACTATGCTTTTTTATTTTTTTCAACGTGAGAATACAAAAGAAAAATGTGTGCTTAGTGAGCAAAATAAATAAATTCCACAAATTAAAATTCGCAACGCAGGCATCGTCAGATAGGTACAGATATGATCAGCAACAGGCATTTCCTACAAAACAATAATGTAATCCGCAACACGCTTCGTCCTTTTCCCTATACTCTTATTGTGATGCAAACTCAATTGCTAATTTTGATGGTAAACTGTTTGGTAATGATACCGCTGCTATGAACAGCTATCTAAGCTACGAGTATTTACTGTAGTCCATTTAGTTTGCCTGTACTTATGAAAAAAAAAAATTGACTTTCTGGATTCTAAACAAAACTTCTTCAATGTTTATGTTATAAAATAAATTGACCATTCAATTTTTTTCAGGAAGTTACCCTATAATGTTACTCAGGAGGAAGCACTGACTTATCCCGAAGTTAAAACAAGACTTGAAAGTGCACTCACCCAACTGAAGTCCATTGTGACAATGTTCTTGGACAAAATAACGAACTCCACAGAGCTACTACCTTTCTGCATTACGTACATGGCTCGAGTTTTGCACAGATCTTTGACATCCAAGTTTCCACATACGCCAGAGAAGGATATTCTAAAGGTATTCAACTGTTAATTATGTTTCATAAGTTACGATGTGAACACTTTACATTCCGAGGTTGGACTACCAATTGAAGAAAGCAAGAAGGCGGTAACTCTTTTGAAAACGTTTAATGGTTGTTACAGCATATTATGATAAAAACTAGACATAAAACGAACAGACTAGGATAATATGAAAAGCTCTGATGTTGGGAGTTGGATTTTTTCCGCTCTCCCCGATTACCGTCTATCATGTTGTTATACACCACTCTCCTCAAGAGGAGAGTGGTGTATAACAACATGATAGACGGTAATCGCTAGTAATAAATAAGTAGGTACTTAAATACAAGTATTTAAGTACCTACTTATTTATTACTAGCTAGCCATCCTAAAGTCTTTGGAGAACATTTATGAGTACAGTTACCATCAGATAAACTGGTGTGCCGTGTGGTGACGGCAGTAAGAATACATTTGTCACCACCCCAACTCCTCTTGCGGGTGTCGTAAGAGTCGACTAAGGGATTGAAGTGTCACTGATCATTATCTGATAAAAGATTGATGATGGGCAGCAGCGTCATCATATTGGAATGGACACATCACTGCGATCGCCAATCCGCTTGCCCAGCGTGGCGATTATGGGCATTTACCTCCAAATGCGTCTATACGCATTGTTAATAGGAGAGGCCTACGTCCAGCAGTGGACTATCATAGGCTGATGATGTATACTGGAGTAGGCAGGGTGTAGCTGAGTAGGCCTCTGTTGTATTGCCGTTAGAGTGCATGGTCAGATATTTTTGAGCGCCGCGGCCGCTCCGATGTATCTGATGGGAACTGTACAATATAACCAGATTATTACTCAGTACTTGGCACATCTGAAAAAGGCATTCGAATTTATATTTTTTTTTATATAATTGAATTTTTTCAGGTGATCGGTAATTTGGTGTACTACCAATTCCTGAACGCCGCAATAGTGGCGCCCGATGCTTTTCACATTATCAACTTGCCAAACGGAGCTGGACTCACTACGGATCAGCGGAAGAACTTGGCGTCCGTTGCCAAGATACTTCATTTTTCTGCTGCGAAGAAAGGGGTGAGTACTTTATTCTTTCACGTATCAGTAGGGAAGGTGCAGCCGTGTGCCATACATATCTGGGTATCCACATATCATGATCGTGAAAATCCGGTAATAGATGAAAATCTTAAGAATATAAATATACAATCGTTAATAATGTAACTTAAACCTACTGTGACAGCACGGAAGCAAAGGGAAACATTTGCGTGGGTCACGTGACGTTGGAAGTTCCCTCTTTTATACAGGTAAATTCAACAAAGCTGGCACGAATGGATCGAGTAAGAGACAGAAAGTATCTATGTGTGGATGTCAAAATGACAGTAGATATAAGTTGGTATAGCATGACTGCATGCACACAATGAATATACAGCTTTAGTGAATTTACCTATATTATAGGTTCACGTGGCGTCAGTGACACGTATTTTTTCATGGAAGCGTGGCATCTTAAGGTTAATATTTCTTGCAGTTCGGTGAAGAATCCAGCCACCTCCGCTGCCTTAACCAGTTTATAGTGCATTGCCACGAGAGGATGAAGGAAGTGTTTCGCCGCTGCTGCCGTGGGCCCACGCTGGAGGAGTACTTCTTGGTGGACGAATATACTGAAGCCACTTTGCTACACCATCCTCATATCTATATCACGGTCCAGGTTTGTCCTCAATCTTAACACGATCGCCTCCAGTACTGTTTCACTAAGCGCTAATACTATGCCAATCGAAATTATCTGATAGAGCTCATATGCCAGTGACACGCATGTGTGACTGAACAGATTGTACTCTTATGCCAGTGACACAGCACTTGTGTCAAAAACGTTCGTATTTCTATGGCACTGGCATAGGAGGAAGTACTTGATTTATGCTAGTAGCATAAGAATAAGGTTACTCTGATCACGTATTTTTGTGTCACTGGCATAGGAATCAGATTTTGTTGGTCACACACGCTGTGTCACCGGCGTCGAACGTGTTAATGTGATGCATTTAGTGTAATTCATATCATCATCCTATCGTTCGCCTTTTGGCTACTGTATTTGGGGCAGACCTGGGTGCGTAAGTGCGTAGATATGATACCAACGAAATGTAAAGTATCTGTTGAAATGGAATCTGTGTCTTTGTCGCACTACTAAGAAAGAGTCACAGAGAGAGAAATACGCTACGATACGCTACTGAGCGTTAGCGATTGGCTACTTGGCTACGCACTCAGGTAACCTGAATCCCAAACTTAATCAGTTGAAATATACTATAATTATATTTTACGCGAGTTAGTCACGTTTTTAAGTCGACGAGCAAAAATGCTCGAAATTATTCGCCCCTTATGAAGAGCTTTTTTAAGAGCCAATCACCATGACTGCGCGACGAAGACTGAGAAAACGAAATCAATTAATGATTAATTGATTATGAACAATATCACTGAATGGCACTTGAAAAAGCTCCTCATATACGGAGCGTAACATGTAGAGCATTTTTCGACTTAAAAACGTGAGTAACCCGCGTGAAATATAATTTTAGTTTGAATAAGTTTTACAAGAGTTTTGCAGTTGAAGTTTCAACGAAGAGTCTTCCTTGTGTCAACATCCATCAAAGTAAAATAGCTTCAAAATAATTGTTTCTAGGAAATAGTAGACACTCACGCCCTGTTGATCGAGTACCAGGACATCTTGGCGCCCGACCCGCGGGACCGACTCAACGAGCTACTGGACGATCTCGGAGACGTGCCGTCGGTCGCGCAACTCGCCTCGCGGGACGTGGACTCGGTAATTGTATAATTATTGTTTATAGAATTTGCGAAACTCGCCTCGCGGGACGTGGACTCTGTAATTAATTGTATACTTATTGTTTATAGAATTTGCGAACAATGTAAACAAATAGTTCAAGGAAAGATCCATAATGTAGCAGTATTTTATTGTTTTCATGGTTTTGGATAATCTATTGGTAAGATTTCATTAGATTTAGCAGTATTCAATGATGTAGATTGGAAGTTAAAACGCGTTTCGAATACAAGGATTGTTTACATTGTTCGCAACTTCTATAAAAATGTAGTATCCCCTATACTACATTTTATCAAAATTCTTTTCTTTGTCTTGTTTCATACCACTCTGTCACGCTTTAAGTTGCAGTTTCGACTCGGTATATATAAAAAATCCGGTGCACTTTCAAGCTAGATTTTAATCCATACACCAAAAATTGGAAACAAAACATCATCTTATACAAAAATCACAACTGTGTCACATTTTATTAGGGACACAAAATAAGACAACATAAAGAATTTTCTCCCATAGATACAAACACATCGTCGACAGGGACGTGGACTCTGAAATATTGTAGTTACAATGACATCTTAGCGACGTGGATTCAGTAATATTTTAGTTACTTACAATAAAGGACAGCTTACCACAGTCTCTGTCGCGCAACTCGCCTCGCGGGATGTGGACTCAGTAATATTGTAGTCATAACGACATCTTAGCAGCGCGCCCTCGGACGCATAACTCGCCTCGCGGGTTCTATCGCAGTAATGTTGTTCAAATGTTCATTGATTTATTTTAATCGATGGCCCCTAAGTAAATAATTGAATGTCAGAGTAACGTTATTTTGATTTTCGATGATTGACGTAGAGGCAATCGTTTTTTGATCGAGCGAGCGAAGCGTCTATGTTTCGACTTTCAGATTGCCATTACTATATCCGGGAGTCTATTTGTTTTGTCTTTTGGTCTTTAACCACGATCTCTTTAAGTATTATTTAAGTAACTAGCTAATTTCGTTTACTGCGATAAGCTCTACTAGATTCCAGCAGTAAGTACGTGTGTTTGCTTAATGAATCCTCTATTTTACGATTTAATTGGATTTATTTGTATCATGCAAGTACATTTTTAAATACATAGGGGTAAAAAATATCAAGAATACCTACACTTTTGTATAGTTTTTGCTCTAAGAAGTCAATATCAAAGTGCAAAGAAACAAGTCATTCGCCACATCTACAGATCCCAGAACCGCTAGTAACTACGACGTAAAAAATGCACCGGAACGTCACGTCGCCATGTAAATATCTCTGAATTGATTACAAGCGAATATACTCTAATCAATATTTATTTTTTACAGCAACTTGGGGATTCCGTGGAAGAAAACGCGAGGCTGGAAGTCTGTTTAGCGCTTGTGAATAAATTCCAAGCCCCAGCGGACGACATGACTGATCTGAATAAACTGTTTATTAAAACCAAAGAATTGTGCGTAGCTGTCATACCATTCCTCAATGGTAAGTTCTATCTCTTATATAAAGAGTTAAAGACTTGACTCAATGACAGAAATACGTTATTTTATTGTTTTTTCTCGTTTGGATGAAACTGAATGCTATTTCCTGTAACTATTTTTCTGTCCATACCTAATTCTTTGCTTTATTTCAAGGTGAACACCTGTTAGAAGCAGTATGCATCGGTACAACCCAAGAACAACAAGAACAATATGCAGCAAAAGTTAAAAGGCGCATCTATTCCGGACAAGCGCGGCCAGACGAAGCAATGACTCTACGAGAACACATCGCGAAACTACGAAAAAATTTGCAAATGCTCGAAGATGAAGGCTATGTAACGCGCGAAGATGGGTACCAAGCTTTAGTAACGTCTATTGCTCTGGATTTATGCAATAAGGGCAAGTACAGACAAGCTCAAAGACGGGCCTTGGCCACTCTTACGCGCACCAAACAGAGCTTGCATGAAAAGACGAAATATTATGAAGAAAAATGTAAATCTTATGATGAGTACATAAGGTCGTGTCTCGCTAATCTTCATGCCGGTAAAAGGTAATTTACTCGACTATATTTGCTTAGGTTTTATTTGGTTTACTTGAGTCTTTATTTGTAGTTTTCTATTTTATTTCTAGTTTTCAAGGCCATAATTTCGAGAAAGTATTAACCTATATTTTTGGCTTGACTTTATTTTATGTGCTTCATTATTTCTTACTAGTAATTTCATTTGCTAGTAATTACTAGTAATTGCATTTTTCATTGCTATTCTACGCACCCTTAACGTTTCTCAATCTCCACTAGCATGGTTCCGCAGCTACCTCTTAGGCAGGCGCCAGCGTGTTAGAGTTGACGACAAACTATCTGATTGGCGTGAACTCTCCGCTGGCGTGCCTCAAGGTGGCGTGCTTTCTCCTCTTCTATTTTCTATTTTTATAAATGGTATCACTGCGGAACTTACTTCTTCATACCACCTTTATGCTGATGACCTACAGATTTATGCAGCGGCTAGTATTGATGATTTGCCCTCGTTAGTTTATCAAATTAATTCTGATTGGGAGTCCATACGGTGTTGGGCGTATAAATTTGGACTGAAAATTAATGCACAGAAATCGCAGGCGATTGTTGTTGGCAGTCCTTATTTTATAGGCAAGCTCTCAGTAAGTCAAAAAATGTTTGGTTCTCTTCATGCTCTTAGGCGCTTACAAAATTTCCTCCCGCTCCAAACCAAGCTTACTCTGGCCCAGTCTCTTTTGCTCCCTCTCCTAGACTATGGTGACATTGCGTTTTTGGATTCCTCTGAAGAGCTGCTATGTAAGCTGGAGCGCTTGCAGAATGTTTGTATTAGGTATATATTTGGTCTCCGCAAATATGATCACATTTCTAGCTTTCGGTCCCAGCTCGGCTGGCTTCCGATCCGCCAGCGCAGAGATGTGCATATCCTGTCGTTGCTTTTCAACATACTGTTTAATCCTATCTCTCCACCATATCTAACTCAGAGATTTAGTTATCTAGCTATAGGTAGTGACCACCGCTTACGTTCAAGTCATAATCTCATCCTTGCTATACCCCCTAACAAGTCACAATCCTATGCTAAATCTTTCACCGTACGTGCTGTGAAGTTATGGAACGGTTTGCCTCTATCCCTCCAGCAGTGCCAGTCTGTGGCATCATTCAAGGCTAATCTAAAGAAGATGTGGCTATCAACGAACGATAATTTAGCTCATTACTGACATTTTAGCAGTTCTTTTATTTGTATATATTTTGTATAGTATTTATGTATACTGATATGTAGTCTATGTATTGTTTGATAAAAGTTATGTGTGTATTCTATTTATTTAGTGTTTTTTCATTCTTTGTATTCATTGTGCATTGTGTGAGTTTGTCTATCTAATCTTTCGGTTCTCCACTCAATCTCTCAAAGGTTAGCTGGAAGAGATCCCTTATAGGGATAAGTTCGCCTTTGTACCTACATTTCTGTATAACTGTTTTTGTAACATATTCTGTGTACAATAAAGTGATTTACTACTACTACTACTACTAATTTTACAATATAGATCTGTCATGAAGATACGAGTTTAAAGCCAAAGAACTAATTTAGTTAACCACATCAAAATCATGAAAGTAATAATACACAAAGTGTTTAGTAGTATGTCAATTCCATGTAATTTTTCTGTTACCAAATTTATTCTGACCCTAAAACAATAATTTTCAGGAGTGTACACGCTTGTCTAAGAAGATCTGGGAAAGACATTCAGAAGCTAAAATCGAAGTTGACAATCAAATATTCAGGAGCCAAATTATTGGAACGTGGAGTATTACTAGAAATCGATGGACTGCCGCCGTCACAATTCAAAAACGTGCAATTCGAAATAACGCCTACTGACCACAATGGAGTATTCACGGTAAAAGGAAAATTCATGGGTGTGGAAATGGATTCTATTGAAGTAGATATACAGGACTTGCTTCAAAAACAGTATGAGGGTTGTGCCGTTATGGACATGTTCGGTAAAGCTAAGATAAATGTCAATCTTCTAATATTCTTACTCAATAGCAAGTTCTATGGTAAGTCTTAAATATTGTTTAATTTGTAACTTGTCGAAGTTAAGATATTGTAATTCGATCACATTTAATTACATTCATCACATCAATGAATTATCACATGTTAATAACTAGTTATATTGTACCTGTGTTAGAATTTATAAGCTATTTTTTTTTTAAATGGTTGTGTGATCTTAAGTAGTGCAGAGAAAATTTACAGCCTGCACTAGAATCACTGATCAAATCTGTTTTTTTACAATAGGGCTACTATCGAACTTGGCCAATTTTAAATGTAACTAATGAAATACATATGTACTAGCATATATATATGTATATTTTTTCTTCAAATGAAGTAACCAAGAAAAATTGCAACAGAGTGTAACAACTGTACGTGTAACTGTAAAGTACTGAGTGTGTAAGTAAATAAGATTGAAGCCGAAATGATTGAAAACTGACTTAGTTACTTTTATTTACGTACTTCAGTTACTCCGTGAAATATCGGTAACTTGAGTCTTCAAATTGAAACGGTACAAGTAAATACCCTGTTTTATAATACTAAAAAAGGGAATATTATGTAAGGAAATATATACACAAAGTGGGACTTTTAGACGCTAAGCGTGACGTGAGCTAAATTATGCTGATAATTGTATCACCATTAGATAAACCTCTAAGTTACAATGTAGGAGCAGATGTCCCTGTCTAACCCGATACGTTAAAAAGAGACTCCTGTTTGTAATCTCATCTTAAAGGTGACCTATAAGATTCATTATAGAAGGTGAACGCATAGTTTTATTCTGATCCATTTTTAAATGGCCAAGGATCGATTAGGTATAGTAACTTTTTAATATTTTTACAAATGTATGCATTTAAGAATATTGTTAATTTCTAGAAACTCAATACTCTATATTATATTATAACTTTATACAAACCAAATAATGATTCCAGTATTGTTATTGAACCAAATTTTTGTGATTTATTTATTGATTACTGATAACTATTAATCTCATTCGTTCGTATTTTTTATAAATGATGTAGGTCTTACATTGGTTGTACTAACCAAAATTGTAAATGAAAAATTTTCTGGGCATTGTTTTTTTAACTATATTACTAATTCTTAATGATTAAGGACACGAGTGGTTTGCTTTATTATAAACCTACCTACTTGTTCGAATCCCCGACTGTACCTATTTTTGTATGTACCGAACTTTTTTCAATAAACGAGGCTAACACTTTTTCAATTTTTCACTCATGTCCTCGTATATGTCCATAATTATCGTATTACACCTCACCACCTTTCGTGAACTGGCTGGCAATGAAATTAAAAACTATACGTATGATCTTATATTTCTTACATTATCATCATCATCATTCACCAGCTCCCTGTGATCATTGAATTTAACCCATCGAATCTCAGGCATTTGAAGTGCTTATGTACTTCCGTCATCATATGAAATAAAATGAAAGAAATTTAGTTAATAAGTACCTAGTAGTTTTGTTGAATTATTTATATCATTTGGATAAATGTTAAATACGTCATCTCATCAGAAATCAATGTTAAATTACAGTAAACGGCCATAAGTCAGCCTTCGTAGCCTAGTTGGTAATGACAATGACCCTGCCTACGCAGCTGGAGGTTCCGGGTTCGAATCCCGGCGAGGGCATTATTTGTGTATTTATTTATCACAAATATTTGTTCCTTGGTCATGGCTGTGTATCTATTTAAGTATCTATATGTATCTATCTATTATATATTATATCGTCGCCTGGTACCCACATCACAAGCCTTAATGGAGCTTACCGTGGGACTAGGTTGATTTGTGTAAGATGTCCTAAGATATTTATTTATTATTATATTATAAGTAATGCACATCGGTTCTTGGGAAAGAAACTCTGCTTAGAGCGTTGTCCCTGTTTAACTTATTGACATTTATGCAATACTAGCTTTTGCCCGCGGCTTCGCACGCGTAGATTTCGGACTTATATGAAAAAAAATGTTTTCAACCGACTTTAAAAAAGAAGGAGGTTACCATTTCGATTGTATGTAGTTATATATTATGCATGTTACACGGTTTCCTGCAAATAATGAATCCTATTTTGTTTTTTTTTCTCAGGAGATTCAAAAGTGGCCGAAATAAGTTTAATGTTCGTGATATTTTTTTTTGGGGGTCGCCTTGACTTGTCGACAATCATTTAATCGAATGTTGTTTCAAAGACAATGGTTCAAGTATTTTCATTTCATCGACAAGTCATTCTGTCGAAGAATAGTTTTCAGTAAATTTAAATCAGGGAATTTTGAATGGTGCTTGAGGTTTTCCTTTACGGGTTATTATTTTAGTTTGGTTTAAATTTAGTAATATTTATTCCGCAGTTCTAAACTAACCCTGAACCTACTTTAATAGCTGTTTGCTTATATGTGGGGTCCCAGTTGTAACCTAACTTAAACATATTTTAATAGCCGTTCGTTTCTATGTGGGGTCACACTGGTCGCAGTTCTAACCAAACCTAAACCTACTTTGATAGCCGTTTGCTTTTGTGTGGGGTCGCAGTTCTAACCTAAACTAAACCTACGTTGATAGCCGTTTGCTTATGTGTGGGGTTGCAGTTCTAACCTAACCTAAACCTACTTTGATAGCTGTTCGCTTATGTGTGGGGTCGCAGTTCTAACCTAAACTAAACCTACTTTGATAGCCGTTTGCTTTTGTGTGGGGTCATAGTTTTAACCTAACCTACTTTGATAGCCGTTTTCTTTTGTGTGGGGTCGCAGTTCTAACCTAAACTAAACCTGCTTTGATAGCCGTTTCCTTATGTGTGGGGTCGCAGTTCTAACCTAACCTAAACCTACTTTAATAGCCGTTAGTTTCTGTGTGGGGTTGGAGTTCAAACCTAACCTAAACCTACTTTCAAAGCCGTTCGTTGCTGTATGGGGTTACTATTCAAACCTAACCTGAACCTCCTTTGATAGTCGTTCGTTTCTGTGTGGAGTCGCATTTCTAATCTAACCCAAAACCTACTTTGATAGCCGTTCGTTTCTGTGTGGGGTCGCAGTTCTAACCTTTCCTAAACCTAAGTAGAATCTTACCTTATTACATTCTGTTTGAAGTCTGTTTCATTGAACAGCATATTAGTATGACATAATTAAATACTTCATTGCAAATAAACTACACGAAATAGAAAGCTGAATTTACTGTGAGGCGGCCCGTGTACCCGCGCTGCTTATACATATACTGTCCGCGAGCTGTCAAACAAACATTTGAAATTCGTTCGCTTTGAATCATTATGTCGCCATGCAAAATTGTAGATATAATAAAACCTCACAATGACCATTTATGTAGCAAACTGCAATACTTACCAAAATTTAATATTAAAAGTATCTACGTATTCATCGTACCTATGTTACTCGTATATAACATGGTATGTAGATAAGTACCTACATCTTTATTGACAAGAACACTTCTATGAAGTTTTGAATTAAATAGCCCAACGAATCTGGTTCCTTCTTACAAACTTTAACCTTCCATTTAACCCCCATAGGGAATGAATTTTCAAAAAACCTGAAACACGTGTTTACTTATTTATTGTTAAAAACATTCATGTGAAGTTTCGAATAAAATAGCCCAACTAATCTTATTTCCTCATACAAACTTTAACCCTCCATTTAACCCCCATAGGGAATGAATTTTCAAAAAACCTGAAATACGTGTTTATTTATTTATTGTTAAAAACATTCATGTGAAGTTTCGAATAAAATAGCCCAACCAATCTTATTTCCCCATACAAACTTTAACCCTCCATTTAACCCCTTTAAGGGATGAATTTTTAAAAAACCTGAAACATGTGTTTACTTATTTATTATTAAAAACATTCCTGTGAAGTTTCGAATAAAATAGCCCAACTAATCTTATTTCCCCATACAAACTTTAACCCTCCATTTACCCTCATAGGGAATGAATTTTCAAAAAACCTGAAATACGTGTTTACTTATTTATTGTCAAAAACATTCATGTGAAATTTCGAATAAAATAGCCCAACTAATCTTATTTCCCCATACAAACTTTAACCCTCCATTTAACCCCTTTAAGGGATGAATTTTCAAAAAACCTGAAATACGTGTTTACTTAATTATTGTTAAAAACATTCATGTGAAGTTTCGAATAAAATAGCCCAACCAATCTTATTTCCCCATACAAACTTTAACCCTCCATTTAACCCCTTTAAGGGATGAATTTTCAAAAAACCTGAAACATGTGTTTACTTATTTATTATTAAAAACATTCTTGTGAAGTTTCGAATAAAATAGCCCAACTAATCTTATTTCCCCATACAAACTTTAACCCTCCATTTAACCCCCATAGGGAATGAATTTTCAAAAAACCTGAAAACGTGTTTACTTATTTATTATTAAAACATTCCTGTGAAGTTTCGAATAAAATAGCCCAACTAATCTTATTTCCCTATACAAACTTTAACCCCCCATTTAACCCCTTTACGGGATGAATTTTCAAAAATCCGTTCTTAGTGCGCCTCTAGACATTATAAAGAATGTACATGCCAAGTTTGAACTCTCTAGGACCAGCGGTTTGGGCTGTGCGTTGATTTAAGTCAGTCAGTCAGTCAGTCAGGACATTGCCGTTTATACACGGTGGAATTTAATCGGTGAACAGGAACCCATTTTTCTAATTCAGTAATCGATGGCGGTCTCGTTTATGTAGTACTTAAGTGGAACCAAGTTTTTTTTTAGCATAATTTTTTTTTATGTTGAAATTAAAATTTATTGTCACCCTACTAATGGTTTAGTCTGAAAAGTTTAATACCTCTTTTCAAACTATCAGCCATAGAAACTTAAAACATAAATGAGCAATAACCACTCACATGCTTTAATTTTTGCGATAGACTCTATTCCTATGTAAAATAAGAGCGATGCATGGCTGATAGTTTGAAAAGAGTTATTAAACTTTTCAGACTAAACCATTAGTAGGGTGACAATAAATTTTAATTAAAGTTTAATTTCAACATAAAAATTTGTTATGCTAAAAAAAAAACTTGGTTCCACTTAAGTACTACATAAACGTGACCGCCATCGATTACTGAATTAGAAAAATGGGTTCCTGTTCACCGATTAAATTCCACCGTGTATATATAGATTATCTTTGAGTCTCAAAGAATATTATTTTTCTCTTTCTCAATAACCGATGTGCATTACTTATGGCCGTATACTTGAAAATAAACGATTATAACAGGAAAAGAATAATGTCATGACAATAGGTAAATTATCCGTATTTTTTTTACTAGAAGGTAATTAAACTTATACACCGTCTAACCATTTTGTCAGTAGAAAAACGCGGCAAATGTAATCAGTGTAGAAGGGAAGAATTGGTTGTTCGTTTTCTACTGCCAAGCTGGTTAGGGCTTGTCCATTAATCACGTCATACAATTTTCGCCTATTTTAGATAGTTCTGAAAACCATTACGCCCATTACTTTAGGAATATTGTTTTCTAAGATAAATAAATAAAATAGTTCCAAGTCAATTCCCATGAAATTAACAAAGTTATAGTAATTATTTTTAATACCAGTGACTTTGCGCGTCTGTTTTATAGCTCAGTCTTCAGTTCGACGACCGTGTATTAGTCGTATTCGTAATCCATTACAAAATCAATACTCTTCCAAATAAAATATAATTTCAATATTTTAGGCCCAGGTGCCTATGACCAGACTGCTAGGTGCCTACTCTAGCGCCGCCTGGTGGCAGAAAAAATGTCGAAAAACCTCATTGGTGATAATTGGTTATTTTTTCTTGACCCCCGCCTCCCCCTATACAGTATGACGTGATTAATGGACAAGCCCTTAGTGCTGTACTTGTCTTTTATTTCCACGTCATGATCACTAAGAACGAAAAGTTATCTATCACTTTTATAAGGCTTTTATACTCTCCAACAATTCGTGGCAGCAGTAGCAAGAGGCGGTAAATCCGATATGTAAGTCCATATATCTTTTTTATTTGCAGCCTTTTAAATTATTATTGTTGGGCAAGTGTTGGGCAGATTATTGTGGCACGTAAGTAAATGCCACTCGTGAGCGTGATCTGTAGGCGACGCCATATCGCAAGCGTGTTGTACAGACTGTAAACCCTTAGCAATCTGCAACTGTCAATTAAAGAGAATATAATCACTACTGTCAATAGTGTCAGTGTCAATACTGTCATTACTGTCAAAATAGTTGCCGTTAAACAGTTTGCTATGCCAGTGTAGTGTAGTAAAACTAGTAAAAGTTAAATTATATAAACTTTGATGCCGAGATAAAACTTATTTTAGATAAATGTCGATAAAACTGATAATTCCGATACGCAAGAGTGTGATGATTTTTTCGTTATAGCTCGTTGATTGAAACATTTTTAATAATGAGACGTATAACTAAAAAATTGTTATCATTTTTTGGCGGTATCGGGTGTGTTGTGATTTATTGTGAGTTTATTATTTATTATGTTGTTACAGCTCAGGTAAGTGATTTCGTTTACGGATCTATTTGAAATGAACTGACTAACTCTTCATAGAAAAGTCAATTAAGTAACATGTTTTGGTTATATTTGCAGTGTTCTTGGCCGGAATTGTCCGCTTCAGGAAGTCCTGATGAATTAAGGGCTTTAATTATAGCAGACACCCATCTTTTGGGTCCATATAGAGGACATTGGCTTGATAAATGGAGGAGAGAATGGCAAATGCATCAAGCTTTTCAGTCTATTATGACTTTACATCAACCTGAAACAGTATTTGTATTAGGTTTGTTATATTGGGTTTTGGGTATTAACTTAATCAAACAGTCATCCGCAGACCACGAACCCTGTAAAGTGTTTGAAACTTCAGAATGAAGTTAAAATTAGTTAATATATGCGAGTTTATCCGTTCATAGTTTTATTTAATCAAAAAAATTTAATAAAAAATTTGGATTCTTACTCAGGACCTACCATCATAATATCTCAATAAAACAGTAAACAACTTTTACCTTGTGCCTTATTTTACTCAAGACATCCTCTTAACAAAATAAGGCTTTAGCTAACTTGACATTGCTGTTTGCAGGAGATCTTTTTGATGAAGGTGAATGGACCAATGAAAAACAATTTCAAGACTATGTGCAGAGATTCTACAAATTATTTCCAGTTGTTGATGGTATAACTATGCAAGTTGTAGTAGGAAATCATGATATAGGATTTCATTATAAGTATGTTTCTTACATATGAAATGGCAGACTATACACTGTCTTAAACATTGCATTTAAATTTAGCATTTTGGGCTCTTAAACATATTTCAGGAATAAAAACTGAAGTATATTGGAATTTGTATCTATACTGAAATTTTTTGTACTCCTATACAGTGTGACCCAAGGTAGATTCTCTAATCTCTGAGTGCATAGTAATCACAAGATAATAATTTAGTTGGTTATCTATAAAATGCACCTATTTTCATTCCTATTCATTTGTACACATTAGGGTCACTGTTGTACTTCCAGGGCTATTTAGGATAATTTCACCATAACAGATTTTGTAATTTATCGATCAATAGTCCATTACTGCAGACTTCATTAAGTATTATTTCATTGCAACTTACTTCACCTGGAAACCAAACAGCAGGCTTTGTAAATCTATTCAACTTTGCTACACTTGGCCGAATCTACCTATGCAGTCTGCTTAGCATGGTTTCCTGGCGTCTGCAGTAATGTACTATTATGTAAGTTAGTACTTTGCCTATAAATAGCATGAATATGAATAATTGATCAAAACATATTTGACATTTTCTAGCATTCGGCCTGGTTCAGCACAGCGATTTTTCAAGGCACTCAACACATCATCTGTGAATCTGGTTACATTAAAGGGAAGTCATTTTATCCTAATAAATTCCATGGCAATGGAAGGTGATTCATGTCGTTTATGTAGGGAAGCTATGTTTTCGTTAGACAAAATAGCAAGTAAGTTTTTTTGGGAGTGTATTTTTTGCTTCTTCTCTTTCTTCTCCGAATAATGACTTATGTACCTGTTTTCTATTGTAGAGTCACTGGAATGCGCAAAAGATCCTAGTGGATGCACTGAAAATTTAAATCTTACTTACAGTCAACCAATAATCATGCAAGTATGTATTATTTCAACATATTAGGTGAGTTTTATGAATCGTTTTATTGATAGTCCTAAAGATAAATGGCTTTCTTTTCAGCACTTTCCTTTATTTAGAATATCAGATGCACAATGTACAGAGCCTGATGCTCCACCTCTGCCATTAAGGAACAAAAGATTTAGGAATAAAATAGACGCCTTATCCCAGGAGGCCACACAATACCTTACAAGAAAGTTCAAACCTCGGGCTGTATTTGGCGGGCACACCCACCATGGGTGCTTAGTGCACCATAAGGATGACAGAAAAGAAATTGATTTCTATGAATATTCTGTGCCATCATTTTCATGGAGGAACAGGCCTGATCCAAAGTATATGCTGGTATGTTATTTCATCTCTTAAAATTATATTATCCTCCTGCTGCCCAGACAGTAAAACTTGCCGTTTTTTTAATTGATAGTGATGGAAATAGAATTAATTTTGATTGAGGAGAACTTTTAATAGGGCTCTGTACCGCTAGAGGATAGCTCATAAGAGATTTTTTTTTATGAGGCCCAAATAGATCAAACCATGGTAAATGTTATTCTTTCTCGAAATAAATATCTCTTTGTTCTTAATAAGAATACGATACTGAATAAGCGCTTAAACGGATCATCACTATTTTTTTTACATCCTTTATCTGACAGAAAACAAAACGTAAAACTTGAAAATCAAACACAATGTACGATGCTGGTAGATTATTAGTCATCGTCCTCGCTTTTAGTCCAGCTATTCGCCGGACGGTCCAGTAGACATCCTAATCCCATGAATTGACGTGGCACGGCACTAGGACTGCTATTCCACCTTCCAACCCAAGGGCCATGTTTAGATTAAAATCGGGTTCTCTCATGGTAAATATTAAAAGATATTTCGTACATTAACTTCGAAAAAGTCATTTGTATTGTGTGGATTTGAACCAGAGACCTCCGGATTTAAAGTCGCATGATAGGTACTAATACTAAAGGGCCTTATCACACTTGCGATTTACAAGCGAGGCGAAAGCGAAGCGTAACCAATTCGCCGCGAGTGCGTTGTAATTTGGCCGCGATCGCGTAACGAATACGCTGCGCAGCCGTCAGTAAATCGCTCAGAGTGATCTGAGTCTCAGACAGTCACTAATAAGATTTATTATTACATAATGGATACCAACTCCTGACGCGGCAAACTAGGTGCGCAGTCGCGGGCGTAGGTATTCGTCACGTGGTCGCGGCGTAATCGCGACACCATCGCGGCGAATTGGTTGCGGGTTGCGGGCAGGCGACGAACACGCCGCGCGTACGCTTCGCTTTCGCCTCGCTTGTAAATCCAGGCGCGGATCCAGGACTTCGTTGAGGGGGGGGCACTGCGATCCACGACTTCGTTGAGGGGGGGGCACTGCCCTATGATATGATAGTATTTTACACTTCAAACACCACCTAGCCATACATAAGTCCAGCTTGAGGGGGGGGCAAGTGCCCCCATTGCCCCCCCCCTGGATCCGCGCCTGTGTAAATCGCAAGTGTGATAAGGCCCTAAGTCACCAACGCTTTAAGAAATACGTGCTGTTTTGAGTATTTAGCGCAACTGTGAAGTACAGATTTACAGGATTCTATTTCCACGATTATGAAACTATTTTCTTTTTCAACTCTCGTTTTCTGAAAGTTGAGTTTTCATAGGTGGAAAATTGTTTTTCTCCCCTAGGGTGGAAAGCATTTTTTTTAAATAATTACGACGAGTAACGGACGCTGACATGTAAAAAGCTAAAGTTCCCGTCTCTTTCTATTGTATGAAAAGGTTGGTCAACCGACAAGTGCAGTAGCAGTAGATAAGAAAACATATTTTCTTAACTATATGTATGTAGGTACTTCTTTTTTAATTTTCTCTAAGTCGAAATGAAAAGTAGAGTAGAATGCTTACAACGGAAAGAGAAAGGAACCCTGATTGCTCAAATATCTCAGGTTTTAACCTGAGATATTTGAGGGTTCCTTTCCGTCCTTGGTTATCAATCTACTACTATTTCATATCCGACGAAATGCTTATACGGACCTGATTTGTGAAAGTATACCTTTGTTTTTAGGTCACCATATCGCCGCATTCATACGCAGTAAATAAATGTGGTTTACCAAAAGAAACCACCATTGCGGCGACTGCAGTAATACTGTTCTTTGCAGTGTCATATTACACGTTCAAGAGAAGATTAATAGGGAACAGATAACAAGACTATCTAAATGAAGGTGGGAGCAATTCCTTATTTATTATACTGAAATAAGACATACGTTTTAGGTGTAAAATGAAATGAGTTTTAATGTTTATGAAATCTCATTTTATGGTTATATTTTATATTTGACAATAAATATTTTGACAAGATCGAGCACTTTGTACACTATACACACTACATTAACAAACTGAACATCATCTAGCTACAACTTGATTCAAGTAAGTTCATGTTGCAATACAAGTTAGTTCCAAATTATCACAAAAGAACTTACGCTAAAGTTAGGATTCATTCAGATTTTATGTACTTACTAAGAAGTAATAGAGGTAGATAAGATGCAACATTTTGAAGAGATTCATTGATTACTTTCTTAGAAAAATAAATACTGGTACAGGTAATCGAATTGCATAACTAAAAGCTTTAAGTCTTATACAATAAAGCATTTTTACTTGCATGTGCAGGCTTAAGTACCAAACAGTCATTTTAATGTTAGATGATTCATGTCAAGATCGTGCTTTTTAATACTTTTAGTCTCATTTAGGCCAATGCACACGTTCTTGAAATGTAACATCTAAACCTACTCGTATTATAACGATCCAATAAACTTTAGTCTTTAGAGCATCTAACACTTAAAACTAAAATCAGTCGGCAGACTCGAAAATGAGTCGTTTATAAAGGTACATAATCTACTGAGCATTGATAACTAGCGACTAAATTACCCCAAAGAGCAACAATAGCTTAGGAATACCACCTATTTTTAAGGCACCTTTTCGTATTTATGTCATTGTCGTTTCAATCCTCGACAATTTTACGAATTACAATGATTTTGTCCTTTTACAATATAGTTGCAGAGCATAAAATATAGGTACACCAACTTTAATAAATACTGATTATTGACTACACCGTTATTAGTCTATAATAATTACCCTTACTCTACATCGTGTTCACTGACAAAAGTCGCAAAACATTCACCACTACAACACTTGGTAACTCACTATTCATTTGTTCCACGAAACATTCAACAAGCTATGAGCACAACGTCGTCGACAATGCCCATAACAAAGTTCTATAAAAATATTATCTGTAGTACCCTAGGTTGTTGTGATGACTGCATTTGGGTGGGTAGATCGTGGGAGCGGGAGCGATGGTGCGCGTGGCCCCGTTGTGAGCGCGGAGTTTGCGTCTGCGCTTGTTTCTGGTGGAATCCCGTATGCGCATGTCTTGCAGACGAGCATATGACTGCGTGTAGGTATCGGTCATATCGACACAAATTCGAGTCGCCCCCGCACGCTAGGTCTAAATATCCGTGGCCAGAATTATCAGACTTGCCGGTGTGGAATGTTTTCGTCGGTTTCTCACTGATCGTGTAGGATCTGTTACGGAGCTTCTGATATTTCATCGTTATTTCTTCTTCGTTGGCAACAGGTTCACAGGGCTTTCTGAAAACAAAAACAAGAATGTTTTAATTATACGTAGGTATTTTATTTATTTGGTACATACTCGTATAAGCTCGAAGTTGTTTACGTTGGAGTGATGTAATATTTTGAGTTTTTGTAACGCTCGACATTAGTTGTCAATGCTCTATACTATATTTGAATGAAAATGCCCTTAAAGTACCTACAGTAGTCTTCATCATGACTGGTGGTGGTGTAGGTTTGTGCCAAGTATAAAGTTTTCATGTTTTGAATACTAACCTCGAGGATTGAAAACTCAGATGGTTCTTTTCCATGTTAGCCTGGATGATTTCAAAAAGTTCACGCCTTTGCAAACTGCCGGAACGTTTCTTGGTATGTTTGCGTTCACGATGCTCTTTTCGGTGGTAGCGGTGAGTTCTGGTGGGCTGAGGGGCTGGCTGCCGCTGTACTGGTCTTCGATCGCCGGAACACGAAGATTTTGATGAAACATCGTCATCAGGAGATCTTTCTCTGTGCTCCTCCTCACTTTGCTCGTGCTCTTCGGGTTGTACTGTCGTCCTGGCTTCTCTTCGCCTTCTTCTGCGCCCTTCTCGTCTGTCCCTATGATTGCGTGCATTTCCATCCTCGGGCACGACTGTCAATCGCACTTGTATCGTCTTTGAGCCATAGTGAGGGACCGTGACGGATTTCCCGATCGACTCGTATATTGTAGACACAATACCGGCTATATCCTATAACAATAACAAATGTTTTAGGTTAATTACCCTATTCATTTCAAATTCCAACGTAATTAATTACCGTCCAAGCAAAGCAACTAATGTATTGCTATTATATATCTTATTAATTTAAATAAAATGTAATATTTATAGTTCAGATACGGAAAAATTATGTACTTACATCCTTTGTCATTCGTCCATGCCCGTCAAGATCATAGAGTGTGAAGGAGAACTGAACTGGTTTTTGCTTGGATGATTCTGGATGCTGGAGCTCGACGTCACATGTCAATTCCTAAAACGACAAACAGGTTACGTTACTTTAAGACGCTAAGATGCTTACTTAGCAAGGAATGTATATGCTTATTTTGCGGTGGGATATCAACGCTACATTTATGAATGGGCTGAAGATAACCGGCGGCGCCGGCGCGCTCGGCGCGTCGTTGGACAATGACGACGGCGTTCTTATCTCGCGCTTCAAAAGGAAACTAGCCGCGCCTTTAAGATCACTCGGATATTATGCCAAGGCGATCATTTGGGTTGCGTTGGGTCTTACCCACATTTAATGTGTACGTACGATACATAATACATAGATACATATATGTATCTATCCGAATTCTAGACTTGGTATGCAATGGATCTTATGTCCATTTGGCGGTTAAAAAGTCTAGACTGAACTAATGCAGTTGTTTTGGTCGGTAGCTCGCACTGCACGACTACGGTGCCATGTTTTGCAAGACAGTTGTGAAGCTGGGCATTGATATTCATACCTCAAATCGTAGTCTCGGTTTGTCTTCGCTCTGAACAGGGGTGGGGGTGACAGGCTTCGGGTCTTGGTGTGGCCGATGCGGCGGTGGCGTGCTCGGCTGCAGGAGCGCCCGCGCCTCGCTCGGCAGCAGGTCCGGCGGTGCCGAACATTGCGATGCCGCGCGACCGACCAGCTCCTCTGTGTCTGTCCGCTCGCTGTCTCCGACTGGAATATAGCAACATAGTCATTTAGATTTCAATATTAGCAAGGTCAAATTAGCTTGGTTGTGACACTTATGACTAGTCAAATCAGTTTTGTTTCAAGCAGCTAGTCCGTATTAAGGTCTCTGCCCACTAGACCGTAGCATACCATGACCGTAGCATGAACGTATCAGACACGGAATGTGAGACGACACGGGCTACTATGCCCACTATAACGTGTGTACATCGTTTCATATCCGTGCTAAGCCCGTTTAGTGACCGTTGCATCCGCGTCGCAACCACGTATCATCCGCGTTGCAATTACGTATCATCCCCGTAGTATGAGCGATTCATATCCATCGTTATCGTTCGATTGTCTCAGTTTTATCAGTTTCAAATTGTTTTCACGCCCTTTAGACTACTATCGCTCTGCTAGTATTTTCCTAGGAGTTTATTTCTACACCTATTTTTCTGGGTAGACATCGTAAACTGCGTGTTTATTTATCATTAATAATACATTTCGATGACGGAATGTGTTTATTTTTCATTAATATTATTATAGTATTAAATTACACTTATCAATGTCTAGGTAACCTAGACACTGATAAGTGTAATCTATGATATTAAACTAAAACTTCTTGGAATTGGTAAATATATTGTCTATAGATTTATATGTTCTTGTCATGATTGTCAATGTGACTCCGGCAAGTACTGGTTTTATTTGATTATTTTTACATCTACTAATGGTTTTGGAACAATAATTAATTTTAAATAACAATGGAGCAACTGCTAAAGAGCATAGATGTTTCGAAAAAAAAAGATATATCGATTTTGTGTATCTACATATTATTGTAATAAAAATCTAAAACCAATAAAATTTATACTAGAAAGCCACATCAAAAGCATGGTTCTTACCATGTAAAAAAAGAAACAAATTGTGCAATCTATCTGGATAAATTCGTTAAGTTATACGACTGTTTCAAAATTGATATTTTTTTTGATTATTTTGTTTGTAAGAAAAGAAGTAGGTAATATTTTTCGATCTCGATGAAAATCTTCGGTTTGCGGGTTTACAATCAGTTAAGTTTTTTTTCAGAAAATAGCGATGCTGATTATATTGTTTGCGTTGTTTCGCCATAAGAGTGAAAAATTTGGAGAGTTTTGGATAAAAATTGTAAATCCAATACAAAAATGTAAATAGAACGCGTATGCTCACCGTTTCGCCGCCTGCGCACACCGTACCGGCAACGTTGCGTGCCATGCACGTAGCGTGTCGGGGCCGACAAAATATTCTCGGCGACAATTCTTGCCGGTCCGTGCATGGCACGCGACGGTGTTGGCCGGCGACGGAACGTCCTAGTGGGCAGAGTCTCATACTTTTCCATACAAAGAATATTTTTTTGTCTGATACGTTCATACTACGGTCATGGTATGCTACGGTCTAGTGGGCAGAGACCTTTACTCTTTTTTTGCATTTATCATTACGAATATATTACATTTTGTACAAAATGGACACTTAACCTATTCGATTTGTAACGTGGGGAAATGACGACTACTAGCAATGAACAATAGAGTATCAATAATTGTTTTAAATTTCTTTTTGCAACAATGCAGGTATTTATTCATTAAACTTGCATAAGAGGCTGCGAAATATAGCGCTGTATTAATGTTGTCCTCCCACTTCAAAGTGATTCCGGTTTGACAAACATAAATACGGAACATCAACCGCATATTGATAATACAGATACCTACGCGTATGATAATAAGCCTAGGTCAGTTACCGCGACAACAAAAATACTCCTAAATTCAAATTGTTATCAGCCACGTTGATAATGGTATCAGGTAAAATAAATATTGAATATTGACGTTCCTCGAAATCATAAAATAGTTGAAAACACAAAACGAATTTATTTCAATTTATAGCGCGCAACAAATAACAAGAGCAACAAAAATACAACACAATAATCGGTGAATGACAACGAATGGAAATACAAGGTGCCGGCGAAACTCAAAGGTTGTCTGAAGCGGCCGGGCGGGCGCGGTGGGGCCTTTATTAGATTCCTGGAAGGGCCAAGGAGCCGATCGGCCCAAATGCGAGCCACAACACATCTGCCGTTTATATTATTTTTCTCGAAAGTTGGGCCTTTTACATAATCCGTACAGATTATTTTGAAAGGTTTTTGACTTAGCTTTTGGCTTCGTCATTCTGGGAGATTAGTGATTCTAATAATGAGCGATTAATTAATTATATTACGTTAATTTCACTAGGTTTTTGTACTGTACTGCAGTGCAGAGAGGTAGGTTTTAGTGGGGCGGTTTAGTTGGTCAAAATTTCGTTTTAACCAACGATTATTGTAAATGTTCTACGAGGTGTCTTATGGTTTCAAGGTATTACTTTTACCCACTGATAGACCTCGCTCTAACCACAATTCACAAATATACACACTCCTTAATATTTGATAAAAGCCGTACTATGTTACTTAATACTGAATTTATAACAGTTAATAATTAGCAAGAATATACCTATCAGTCAATCCATACTGAAGTAGTAATTTTAACCCCACCTGCCCCATTTTACTAGTCGCACCATTTACTGTGTCCCGCAGTTAAATAAAACTAATTACGTAAAGCTATTTCTATGTAATAAGATTACCTATTTAGGTATTTGTTTGACATGGTTTCATGTTTATTGTTTATGTATGTTAATTAACCTCTGCGACCACGTGAATGATACTAGCTATAGAGATAGACTTCTTGAAGAAAGTGTGAAATAACTTCGTAAATAGGTAAAAAAAACAACCTAACAGGGACCACTCAAACATAAGAAGTACCTATCACAACTAGGAATAGACTAGTGTGTATAACGGGAACAACATAAAAATTTGAAACTTCCGTTTCGATCGCGGGACGAGCTGCTCTAATCGTACTTCAAAGACAGAAACTGCTTTGATCTTATGTTGTATTTCATTTCAAAACATCTAGTTAGATTATGATTTCAGAAGGCGAGCCTCCGTCTTTCATTTTAAACGTGCTCATAGACAATCCCGTCAAACATGTGACGCAAGTTTGTTAATAAAGTTTTAGAAGCAAGAGCCGTACGGCGTCGCTCATTTGATTAACTTCAAAGGGAAAACTTGAAAGCTCTTCGCCGAAGCGGGGACAATGATACCTTTTATATAAACATCAAAGAAATCACCGCCCCACGCTCTCAGCGTCTCCAAACGTAGGTATCGGTCGGTATGGCAAACAATTTATAGTAGTAGTAACCCATGCACAAAGGATTTTTTCGGGAGATGCTCAATGTGCTTTTGTTGCATCACCGTTGTCCGTGTTCTCAGTGCACGGACACGAGATAAACATTTCATGATTTCACAGAACTAAGACACTATTCTAAAGTCACGTTTCCAACAGGCCAAACCATTCTACTCTACTCAGGTAACGAGGTCAAACGTATCGAGATTGATGTGGGTAAAAATATTATGGTTAAAATGTTGATAAACAATTTTATTGCCTACGTTACGAGGTCCAGAATTACGGATATGGGCGAAGTACCTACTAAGTTTACGGATTTGATTAATAAGACGACCAAGGTTCATGAAATTTTACTAGAATACACTTTATATTAGTTTAGTATTCTACCTATTTAACCTTACAAGTAGATTTAGCTACCGTTCATCGTGTGCTCACTGATCAGCCATTTTCAATTGAAAACATGTAGGTAGTTTTCAATACCTCTACATAGAATTGCAAGCAGGTATTGCAACTTGCAACACAATTTTTGAGGTAATTAGTGCATAGGTAGGTACCATAAATAACCAAATCTAAACTATTCATAGTCAACATAATTCTGAACGAGTTACTCTGGTTCGGTAGGGTTCAAAAGCCAATTTGCAAATACTATACCTACCTATAGGTTTGTACCTGCCTGTGTTGCATTTTGTTTGTACAAAACTCAACACTATAACATAACGTAAATAAACAATATTTTGCCATCAGTTGGTGGGATTGAGAATGGTGCCAAAGTCCTTAATCACGAGCGTGGTATGCGATACAGATTTAGCAATACAATGTTTTTTTGAGTATACTTACTGCTGAATTTCTTGTATCCATTTCTAAACTTGTTGCGCCACCACTTGACGAAGTGGTGTGCCATGGGGGCGTCCGCGGCAAATGCCGGAGCTTTCAACGTCTCGTAGCACGTCATGCGCTGCGCTCACGCACGCATCCCGCACACTTCAAAAGACGCCGCTTGTTCTCAAGTTCACCAGGAATTTGTAATTAAAAATCACTGCCACTATTATCACTTTTATTCACAGCACAAAGATGAAATCGGCCGTCTTCGATCCTAAATTGATAGCCGTAAAACTTGACCTAGTTGTCCGCGTGAATGCAGAGTGTAAACATTCATCTGACGTCCTTCCCGCGTGGCTGTCGTCGAGTGACTGACTGACTGAACGTGAACGAAACGAAACGAACTGAGTGATGGAAGAAGGGGCGCGCGGCGTGGATCGGCGCGGCGCGGTAACTGGTAAACGCGGGGTGGCGACGGAAGGGCGAGGACGATTCTCCGCCGAGTGAGCGGCTCGGCGGAGCGGTGGCCCTACCGCGGGCGTCTGCTGTAGCGGGGGCGTACGCGGATTCGGCATTCGAACCTAAACTAAACACTGTTTAGGTATGTCTATGGATAGCCTTTCCAGTTGAACTTTAACCTGAAAATTGACGAAACAATACACACACTAGAAAAAGAGACCTCACTGGTCCGTGCCAGTAAGTGTTTAAGCTTTGGGAAAAGGGCACAACTGCACTGCAAGAAATGGTTGAGCTTCTGAGCGTGACGGCGATGTGATCACTGGACCCTATCGCGGTTTGTGGTCAGTGATTGCAACTTCACAGTCGTGTCGTGCATCTGTCTGTCCGTCCGCCTTTGGATAGGTCAACCACCCACAGTCCCACACTTGAATTTATCTTGAAATATAATTAAGTATTGTAAACTTTTTAAACATCAATCTTTAAAATATTCGTATTTGGGTGGTAGTTGACTAGTGATGGTTCTAGATTAAGTTACGATTTCAACTTCAAAAACCCCTAACCTAAGCTATTTAAATCGGCTACTTATTACTATGTACTAATACTAAACTAAGAACTTTTGATCCCGAAAGGATTTTCTCCAATCCCATCGAATGGCTTTAATCGTTTTTCATCGATACTAATATACATAATATCTACTGGGAAGGGAATTAATTAGTAGGCACATATAAAATGATACTTACGTAATATAAGTACTGAAATCCCTGTTCCTAACTCTTGTACCTACTTTACCAGTAGGTACCAGTTGAACTCGACGCAGGTAGCCAATTGGCCCGAGTTGGTCTGACTTGCAAAACTTACGTACTTAGTTCGCTAAAAAAACTAACGCGTAACGAAAAGACAAACAAGTAAAAAGATACGGTCGGCATCGGCATTCATTCGTTTAGAGCGGGCGGTTAGAGCGCAGCCGGCCGGCGGCCGTGTGAAGAAAGCCGACAAGGGTTCCCAATCGCCTTCCGCCAGGTTCGAAGAAACCAGTACAATATGCTCTCCAGTCTTGGATAATCCTTACGGAACTCATGGCCATAATAACGCTGGTTGTTTAAGCGTTCATTCGAGAGGGAACCCACGGCTCCGAGATTTTGAATCGATGATAACGTATAGCGCTTTCCGCCCTCACGAACATACCGTGCCTTGCCACAGTTAAGCCACCAGATTTGGTGTGAGCATTGTTTTTTTAAAGTTGCCAGAGAGGGCTTACGTGCCCAAGGATTAGAACCTAGTAGGGTGTTTAATTAGTCTGACGTTATTGGTTTTGAAACATGAAACCATTCTAGGCTGACTTACAACGCGAATGTAATCATATTCGTTACCGCATTGCCTATGGCATTATTATGACCTCGAGACTATTAGTGTTCATAGAAAATACTTATTAGTATTACAACTCCTGCCTTGGATTTATAAGAAAAATTACCTATAATGACGAAATACATATTTTTATTATTACTATTAAAGATGTCACGTTACCTACATGACATGATAATGGCAAGTAATATTTTAAGTGAGTAGGTATTTCTTGATCGTGTTTCGTGGTCAATGGTTAAACTCGCCCAAAAAACGAATTGACAAAAAAAAACTTAAAATGATTTACCTGTTTTGGAAATACCCACGATTGACGACTATAACAGACATATTGACACCAAATGTAATGAATGGACGTACCGGTAAATAAATGTAAAATCTAGCTTTTCATCTGATAGCTCATTCGGCTCGAGAAGCTATAATTTGAAAAATGCCAGTGCTTTGTAATATACAGGCACCTAACCTACTACTAGTTTATTTACGTTGACAAGTTCTACTACTTCGTTTAACCCACACGATCACTTCCTAATAGGCCAAGAGGGACTAGAACCCACGTATCGAGGGGTCCTGTCCTGTCCCTAATTTAATTGAGAACGCGTCCGTACACCATGTGTTGGGTAATAAGGTAATAACAACAAATATTAGGCAGAAGTCTACAGTCTTTACGATTGATTCATTACCTCTAAATAAAGTTGACAATCAATGAGAAGGGTTGGTTGAATTAAATTAAAGTTAAGAAGGCCATGAGAGTCCTGGGAATATTTTACCTAACACTTAACAACTAACACCTATAAAGGGCTAACACTTATAAAGGGCCACAAATCACTTGTAATGAATAACATTGGGATAACATTCCATTCTTACTATGACACCATTATCATGTGATATGTTCTCTTGTTCAAACATATTTTCGTAGTAATCACCGCGTCACAGGTTGACGTACAGTAGGGACGGTTCAGAAACGTGCCCACTTACAATACAAAACAATGAGCTGCGTAAGGAGAAGAAATTGGCTAAAAAGTCTGTCCAATATAACGGAGCGAGCTGTTCTCTGAGTTCTCGAAACCAATGGCCGATGGGATGTGGGGAAAGTTTCTTGAGTTGTGACTACGTAGCGGAAAATGCAGCGTAGATTAGATGGACCGATGAGCAGGTTATAGAAGCAGGAAGCCGTTGGTTTGAATATCCAGTTGAAGAAAAGGCAGTGAATTACAGTTTGTTGTGAGCATCTTGAGGCCTTTATCCAACAGTGGACGTTCTGGAATTCTGGAGTCTGGACGTCTTTGGACTGAGATACTCTTGTTTGCCAGCGTATTTCTTTTATCCGATTGACAAAGAAGATAAAAGTACTGAATGGATACCGCGAACCACGATTGACTTGTTGCCTCTCTCTCTCTCGCACACTTGCGAAATCGTACGTAAGTGTGACAGGGAGGCAATATGTCAATCTGTTTTCTAGTCTATGTCTAAATTCATAGCCCGGCCTATAATTCCTAGTTCCTACCAACGATTTTGGGTGCCTTAGCTTAGACAGCCAGGACGTGATAGTGATAGTATATGTCACGTTTTAAAGGTTAGTTATGACGGGATAACTAAGGTTAGGTCCAACCTAAACCTATGTCGTAAACGCATCCCGTTTTTCAAATCTCTTTACCGTACATTTGCTGTAAATAGTTAAACACTAGACTCACTCGGTAAAGTATCTGCTTATGTCACTATGTCCCGTTAATGCATAGTACATGCACTTAACCTAGTGAAGCACGCTGTATGCATGTTAGGTGATTTGACTTTTATAGAATTAAAGGAATTCAATGTGTATGTCGTAAACTCGGCTTAATACATTTAAAATGTTGAAGGTTCTCTCTTACATTTATGCGCTTTGTTTGTTTTGTTCTTCACAAGAATATTTTGTGTGATGTCCTTTGATAAATATACGAATAGTATGACTACTGAACCCTAAAAATAAATTTTGAATAAGTTTTGATAGTGAATAATTTTGAAATTAATCGCTCTGCAAAGTTATAAAATTGTAGTGTAATGTCCTTTTAGGTAGCTTTTAATTGAAACGGTCCGTGAATATTTTTAGATATTTTGAAAAAATCATGAAAGGAAATCTTAATCTCTCTAGCCTTTATTGAATGAGATTTGTTTTCACAAAAGTCACGTCTATAAAAGAGCGTAAGTCGTAAATAAGACCTTAAAAACGATTCAAATAGGTAGAGTAGGTAGTTTTACACTATTTGTGACGGTTCGGTATGGTAACGACGGCGAAACCCAACACAGCATGTGTTGGGTTTCGCCGTCGTTACCATACCGAACCGTCACAACTTCGTGGCTCGTACATTCTTGGCCGGTATTTAAATAAAAATAATGTTACAAACATTTTAAATTTAATTATGTCTCAAGCATTGATGATTTTGATCCCACGGTTGTTTGCTAATAAAATTTAAATGTCTTTACAGTCTACCTGTGAGTCTCATTAACCAGCCATTAGACACCGGCTTGGCCTCGTTTGATATTAGAACCCTTTGAGCGTAGGCACTTACCTACCAGAATTGTATGAGACGACACTTGTACCTACTCGTATAAGCAATACAAGAAGTTACGAGCGAAGTAACAAGAGAAATGTAATTTAACCAATCCCAACGCCATGAAAATAACGCGGAGTTACGCAATATCCACAAGGTATTACGTACCTACCTGCTGACTTGTACTTAATAAAGCAGAATAATGGACGCTTGATGTTATAGGTAGAAGATAATATACATGATGATAAGTGAGCGGTGAGCAGAACCAACAATAAACATTCGTACCTACTATCAACTTTTACTTTCTTATCTCCTCTACCCAAAGGTTGTCAGGAAGAGATCGCTCTTTAGTGATAAGACCGCCTTTTGTTTACCTCTTTCAAACATGTACTTTTTAGGGTTCCGTAGCCAAAATGGCAAAAACGGAACCCTTATAGATTCGTCATGTCCGTCTGTCCGTCTGTCCGTCTGTCACAGCCGATTTACTCGGAAACTATAAATGCTACAGTAATGAAATTTGGTAAGGATATGTGTTGTATAAACCGCTACAGGATTATGATACTAAATTGTAAAAAAAACCATTGGGGTGGGGGCCCTCCATACATGTAACTGAGGGATAAAAAATTTTTTTTAGTTGTATATAAGCGTGTGGGGTATTAATAGAAAGGTCTTTGAAAATGATATGAAGGTTTATACATCTCATTTTTATTTAAGCAAATCGTTTTCGAGATATCAGCTCTCAAAGTCTGAAAAATGTGTCCCCCCCCCCTCTATTTTTTAAACTACGCGATATAAAATTCTAAAAAAAATATATGTTATGCACATTAATAAACTCTATCAACGATTTTTGGTTTGATTAAGTTATCTCCTATAGTTTTTGAGGGTAGGTTGATTTAACTATATTTTTTAAATAATAAATTGATAATGGTACGGAACCCTTTGCGCGCGAGTCCGACTCGCACTTGGCCGGATTTTATTATTTGTTTTGTATTTGTCTTTGAGGTGCAATAAAGAGTTATTGTATTGTGTATTGTACTGTATTGTAAATGGATCATCCTGCAATGACAGTAATTAAAAGCGCTTAATGTAAAAAAAATATTATTATATAAAAAACAAACGGCAAGTAATTGCTGATTGTGAATTATGATTAACGAATTATTCATATAACAGAAGGGTTATAGCAATATTTGTGTTGACGGTAATATCACATATGAAACGAAGCGTATCGTTTCTTGGCAGAACTAAGTACCTAGGTGCCTATTCTGTTTGTAAGGTGGTCATGAGTAAATAAATAATGTAACTCAAAATAAATTAAGTTAAATCTCACCACCATTAGTATGAATTTGTAGCTTATAATGCACTGAATGGAAATACTTAACCTACCACCCACCAAATGACAAAAGAACGGGTGTATTATCGGCTTCATTAATTTAATATGAAATAGCCCTGAGAAACGCGCATGATGCGGTTATGGTTTGAATAATTTTCTTCAGCATATATTGTAAAAATAAATAGGTACCTTATCTACCAAGGAAGAAGACGTGCGCGCATTGTATCCGCTACGTCGAGTCCGTAAGTTACGTTACATTCACTAGCGCGGCAGCCTCCACCCGGTCGACGACCCAGAGAGAGTCAGCGATTACAAAAAAGATTATAGTATTCTAGATACCTGGTGCACTGCAGTCAGTTGTACATTCATTCTCATTCTCATTGGTCGCCCACGGGATAATCTCGCCTTTTGTACACTAACCGTCTTAAGAGCACAAATAGCACAATCAACCGCCGCAAATAATTAGCTGCTCTAATAAGACTAAAACTCGATTGCGTGGGACGAGATGCTAAGCTCTCATTAAATGAGTATTCTCTTAACATTCCACTCTCACGAAGTCTTTAGAAACTAAAAGCTCAATCCAATGTTAGAAAAGCTCGGTCGTTACGTAGTCTACTCATTTATTGACGCGTAGGCCTACAACAGACGTCACTACAATACCTGGAGTACCTACCTGAGAAACTGTTCCTGGCCTCGCCGTGGAATGTATTATTTAATAACACCTTTGATCTTGTCTCGCTTGATATTTAGTATAGTTACACTAGCTTACTTCCAACTGACACTCAACATCACTAGTAAAAAATACCGTTTAACCTACCTGTAAATACGATCAAGTCAATTCAGAAGCTTCAATTATAAATACCTCTGGGAATAGTCATTATTTCTGCTTAAGACTGTAAGACCATTTTCAAAAGTAAAAGGAATCCCCGGATTCCAGCAAATAACGTTTTAAGAGCGGCGTTCCAAACTTTGGTTTGTGGAGTAGATTCAGGTAGCCGTTTGGTTGTTTGCTTCGACTGAGAAAACACTTCCACTGAACAAACACAACAACTACGATAGAACACGCACTGAAGCTGCACCTCTAAAGCGGTCTTCTAATCAGTAGATTAAACAGAGTACCTACCGGGAAAACAAAATGTAAATGAGTTTAATTAGAGTTAACAAACTGGTTTTAATTTAATACAAATCTCTGAACGCGGTGTAGTAAAAACTGATTTGATTTATTCGTAACTTGTTAATTAAATTTTAGCCGTTGAGTAGTTTTACTGATCAAGCACAGCAGTTTAAATAAATTTCCTCTTTCACGCAAATGTTCTTAGTTTGATGCCAATCTAACCGTACCTATAACTATAACCCAACTAGCAAAATATAGTCATATAGAAGTTGAGACAACGTTTTGCATATAACTTGTAGTCCTATTTGGTTGGTCATATAAACGTAAGGTAAACGGTTATAAAAGGCGAAAGTGGCGCAAATTATAAGACTTATTGGTGAGATAAAGGTTAAATAAAGGTTTGCACGGCGACTTAAATCGTTTATTAAAGGTATTGTAACGATTAAGGAATGACCAAAACGTTGTATAAAGAGTACAACAAAAACCTTTACGCGACCTAAATATCAAATAAATGTTTTATAACTGACCATCTTGTTTTATAGAAGGTTTAGTGTAATCCTTACTCAATGCTTATTGGACTTTTAAGTCATCTAAACATTTTTAAGTTTTATTTATAAAACTGCTCCTGACATTTATTTTAGATACGCGCAAAACTTGGTGTGTGTGACAAAAAGTGTACGGAAAAATAATACAAGGTAATTTTATAAGTTTTGTAATGGAAATTATTGTTCTATATATTGAGCGTTTGCACATTTGGCGTGAGCTGAATTCGTATGGGAAGGTCACTTTACTGTTAAAGTTTATGATGATATACAGTTTTTTGCTGTCGCGCTCTTAATATATTCGAAATAATTATAATTTATAACAATATTTCTTCATATTTTATTATAGTTAAGGTTAGCCATTTTGGAACAAGTCATGGATTTATACTTATACGACTACAATATAACTTTATCTTAAGTAAAGGTTTTTATAACGACTACAAATTGTCCGCCATTACTAAGCCGTCATTACTAGTCCGCCACTTCGTTTGTGCCGTTTCCACGATGTAACGTCCATGGTTTTTTTCTTTGAAATAGTACTGTGATGCTCACGAAATGGCGACTGATGTTTTATAATATTAATTTCAAATCGACTTTAAATTGCATGATGTTTTATAACCGTAACTTAAAATCAATTTAAAAACATATAGTTCAATAAAAGGAATATAACGGGTTTGGCAACAACTAAAGGTTTTTCAAAGTTTTTGTTTGACGTTAATATAACCAACTGTCGAATAAAAGGTAGATAACAGTCCCGCTGATATCTTTTTGTCATATTGAAGTTACCCTCAATACCACTATATAACTGTCGAGATAAGGTTTTAAGATATCACTTATACAACAATAAAATTATGTAGACGTTTTAAAAATGACCTTATTACGACGGTTCTGTTTTTTCAAAACCCTTTATAAGACGAAAACGTTTATACGACTTTGAACATCATTAAGTAAACGTTTTCTTTAAAACCTCTACATGATTGTTGTATAATTAAGTCGCAAAAACGTTTATTTACCATAGTAATTAGACTATTTGGTAGGACGACTAAACTATCAGATTTATAACGTTTATTTGACTAACAGGTTAACTAAAACGACTATAAAACTCTTATATGGCTAAAGGTCGTATAACTCTTGATTTATATGACTTCTTTGCTAGTTGAGAAGTATGCTAAGGGCATTTCTCCGAGCGTTTCAACCGCTGTGACTTCGGTTCGGTGGCAGTATTATTACCCGATTTCCGTGGGTATCCTCATACATTTCTTGGATATCTTGATAGTTGTCAACTACGTCTACCAATAATAAATCCAAAAGTTCTTGCATCTCTCACGGGAAGGGATTCGTGTGATAAGGCTGCCACCGAAGTCACGGCGGTTGAATCGCTTGGAGAAATGCTCCTAACATTTCTAACGACGCCTGATGAACGTAGTATGAACTATGTGTGTGCGGTTGTTTAATTTTATGATTAGCCTTTAAAACGGTACTAATATCATGTTAGTTATGTTATGTATTATGTAAGTACTAATTTGACTGTCGGGTAACTACATTTTTAATTTCTTTCGAACAGCGCTAGATAGTAATTTCTTGGGCCCGTGTTTCAAATTAGAATTTTACTGCCTCTTCGTGTTAGGTTTACTGTCGAGAGTTATCTGCGACCGAGATGAGGTCGTAATCCAAAATTGACTTACAACAAACATTGTTTTATGTTTGTAATAAAATTCGGTGGGCGGAAAAATGGGTGCTTACTTACCTACGTGCCGAATATTTAGATAGGGGTCTACGTTTTTGTGAATACCCAAAGGATTATCTGGAAGAGATCGCTTTTTAGCTATAAAATCGTCCATTGTATTGCTGGTAGTTTAAAGATCGACTTTTGTGTTATTCGCTTTTCCTGATATAGTAATGCAATGCCACACAATATATGTATAAAATCAACGTTTTTACCTAACTACATAACATATTATATACCCAACTTTATCTATGTCATCACTGTCATCAGTAAATTAACTATACATAGCTAATTATTTAATTATTAATAATATCCCTATTTTCTTTTCTTAGTTCGGGTGAAGTGAACAGTTGAACATTCGTCTTTTCAATTTTATGGCGGTAACTTTTATATTAAAAATCGGCCAAGAGCATGTCGAGCCATGTTCGGTGTAGGGTTACTTAGTTATTCAAAAATGGATGAACCGATTATGTTTTTTTTTGTTCTGGAGCGGTTATCTCCAAAACATAGACTAAAAAAAACTTTCTTTTCAACCCTTATTATATTTAAAAGAGAGTCCTCTTATAAATAGGTATGTTACGAGTTTTACGACGTTCTTAGTACACAGAATTAAAACTAGTGCACTGGGACATATTTTTACCTTATTTTGCTTTTTACTGTACATGTAAAAATATTTCTTTTTCTATATTTTTTTCTACTACCTTGTCGGCGTGATTAATATGTATAAATTATACCAAATGCAAATTTCTAGTACTAACGGCCACTACTGAACTGACCTATGCTGCGGACAGACAGACAGGGACATGGCGAAACTATAAGGGTAGTTTACTACGGAACCCTAAAAATGGCATTATTGTCCAGGTGATGTCAGTGTCACAGCAAAATAACCTTGCACGGCAGGCTCGCCTCGACGTGGGTGGCGTGTTCCACGAATTAGTATAGGGATGGTCAAACGGACCAATCAATAAAAATCCTTTAATGCCTATCCTGCGCCGGCGCCTACTTGCCTGAAAGCCGATTTACACTTTTAAATAGTTTTGTGTTTATTTTTACTCATGCTTTACCTAAGTACGTATCTACTTGTTTCTTTATAATTAAATAAATATAATTCCACACGTGTCTTTTCAAAATCGCTGCTAAGTAATGTAAGTAGGTAGATATCAGCCAGTTTTTTTTGCTTTGCGTTGTAATTCCATACTAAGCCTACCAATTTACCTTAAAAGCATTATAAGTAACAATTATCGTTGTTACAACCAATACCAACCAACTACACAATTATGTCCACATTCTTATGACTACTGTATCTAGAAAACATTTTGCTTGAGTACTAAGGTAGAAGTAGGTACTAGTACCCAACGCTGTACCAATACTCGTCATCATAGCTTGAGTGGCCATCGATAAGATCAAATCAACTATTAGGGCATTTAAACGATGATAAATGTATGTGTCTTTAATGCTTCATATCCCAACTTTGATATAATTAGCTTATAATTACCTATATCTAATTTTTTTTGCATAATTTAAAGACAACATTAAAATTTTCAATGTTTCAATATGTGAAATTTGAATTATTTTAGGTTCTACTGTGATTCGTTAAGATAAACCTAACATACGCATGTTTAAGTCGCCGTAATAGAAGGTGCGAACAATGTAAACAAACCGTTCAAAGACATCTATATTCTAGCACTTATTTATTGTTTTGAGTGTTTTAGGATAATATTGTGGTAAACAATTATTCAATTATAATAGTATTTCATAACTCATAACGTAAAATGGTTGTTAAACACATGTTGAATACAAGGTTTGTTTAAATTTTTGGCAAGTTAACGGCGACTTTAAATAGTGATGTTCGTAAAACGAACGAGCCCAAATTCCAAATTGCTCGAGATGGATGAAACGTGTCGGGATTAAGGATTGTTAATAGAGGCTATTTTGGTCATCCGAAGATTTAATCTCTGTAGGTATAATAAAAGATAATCGTACGAAGTGACCTGGAATGTTGATAGTAACGTTATTCTGCTTTTGCTGGCAACCGGCCAGCGGCAGCCGCAGTCACACGCGGCTCTACCAAATGCCGCAGATTCATCTCATGAGTCTGACAAGAACTAATACTTTACTTCTCGTATTTACTGACATCATAGATGTATGAAGCCACATTAGGTACATTCAACATTAAATACCTATTGAGCGCTTTATTGTTAAACGGTAGATTTTGAAAAGACCGCAGAGCAATAGGTACTCGTTGCTTATGTTATGATATGACCTTATGTATGATATGACACGCTAAAGTAACGCGGCGAATGTAGGTATTTACCGTGAAACCTCGCAATAGGTAAAAACAAAACAGTACCTATCTAAATCATTTGGAAGCAACAATCTAGCATTTTCACTAGTTAGGTACTTAGTACTAATATTTCTATACATAATCAGTATAATCAGTGGCGTATCTAGGGGGGGGGCAGGGGGGGCTCGTGCCCCGGGCGCCAAATTAGAGGGGGCGCCAAATCGCCCAACATTTTTAATTTCCTTTTGCTTAATTTATTATATCTATGTTAAAAAATCGAAAATCTGTATGCGTTATCTATCAGAAGGGGCGCCAAATCAGCCAAGATTTTTGATTGCATAATTTATACAATAAAAAAAAAATTCATAAAATGCTAGATTGGCACGTTTTCCGGGCGTCAAATTAAGCGGGGCGCCAAATCAGCAATTTATTTTGATTTCCTTTTGCATAACTTACACATAAAGAAAATCTTTATGTGTAAATTAAATTAAAAAAATGCTAAATTGGTACATTTTCCCTGGGCGCCAAATTAGGAGGGGCACCAAACAAGTCAAAATTTTTGATTTCCTTGTGCATAATTTATATATAAATAAATCAAAAATATTTATTGTAAATATGTATAGAGGGGACGCCAAATCGGCCAAGATTTTTGATCGCCTTTTGCATTACCTATTTGTACATTAAAAAAATGTAAATTCATAAAATTCTAGATTGGTACTTTTCCCGGGCGTCAAATTAAGCGGGGCGCCAAATTAGCAATTTATTTTGATTTCCTTTTGCATAACTTACACATAAAGAAAATCTTCATGCGTAAATTAAATAATGCTAGATTGGTACATTTTCCCTGGGCGCCAAATTACAGCCTGGCAAAAAAGAGTAGAAATTAAAAAGTGGCAACATTGTAGTGTCGTCCCGTTTTCTCACGCATATTGATTTGAAAGGGACGACACTACGATGTTGCTACTTTTTAATTTCTACTCTTTTTTGCCAAGCTGTAGGAGGGGCACCAAATAAGCCAAAATTTTTGATTTCCTTGTGCATAATTTATACATAAATAAATCAAAAATATGTATGCGTAAACTATTAGAGGGGGCGCCAAATCGGCCAAGATTTTTTATTTCCTTTTGCATAAATGATACATTAAAAGAATGCTAGAGATATGGCAATTTACATTTTCCCCGGGTGTCAAATTAGGCAGGGCGCCAAATCAGCAATTTATTTTGATTTCCTTGTGCATAATTTATACACAATAAAAATCATTATGCGTAAATTCAGAAAATACTAGTTTGGTACCTATATTTTCCCGGGGCGCCAAATTGTGGAGGGCTCCAAACCAACTAAAATTTTTGATTTCCTTGAATTTATGTGTCATTTACACATAAATAAATCAAAATTCTTAATGAGTAAATTCACAAAAAGCTAAAACGGAATTTTCTTATACTCGCTTTCTATTGTTTTCTATTTTTTTATATTAACCATTTGGAGAATTTTTAAAACTAAAAGTATGGAAACATGTTTATATCCTGTGCTGCATGTAGTACTTATTACTCTTATTAGCATCGATAAAATTGGAAATGTACCTATTCAGTTCGAACACAGTTGCATTTATTTTGTTTCGCAATTTTTTTAAATAAACTAAAATTTTCCTAGTAGGTAGGGCCTTTCCTGTCTAGTAGGTTGAATTTTGGATAGATTGCGGTATCCTAAAAGTGACCCTTTTTAGGGTTCCTACCTAAACTAGGAACCCTTTTAGTTTCGGCAGGTCAGACTAGACCGGCAGTACTAGAAAGTTGCAATTTGGTAAAGGTACATATACATATTAATTACGCCGAGAAAATAATATAATAAAATATAGAACAATAGTAAATCACAAGGGATCAAAATGATATATTTTCACGCCCGGATGAAGCGATGGATTCTACAATAGAATCTAGAACGTAGTGAGGCATTCTAAACTGGAATCCTGAGCGAAATGAGGGATTGAAGCGAACAAATTAAAGCACGACCGAAGGGAGTGCTTTAAATCGACACGAGTTACGAATTTGGTTTTCGCACGTGTATACCTACTGGGACGACATTTTTCAGTACATTTGGTCCGCCGAAGACCTGACGGAAAATGAACCACTTTTAGCGCGTAACAATCACCCGAGTAAAAAGAAGTTTTTACACATGTATCGAACGACTTTTTTCATAACAATTGCCTTAAAAACGCACGGCGATTTTTTTTACGCACGCGAAGCAAAGTTTACTTTTCCGCACTAGTTAGGTAAAAATATTTTCCCCCCTACACGTAAAGTGGCGATGGATTTACTGTTAGCAATGTCGATATTAGGTGTTAACTTTGGAAAATGAGAGGGGGGGGGGGGCGCAAATTTGGCGCTTGCCCCGGGCGCCATTTACTCTAGCTACGCCCCTGAGTATAATCAATTAATCCCAAATAAGAAAAAAAAACAACTTCCACCGATTTCTCCAAGATACAGTCAAGTGCGAAAATAAGTATCTAATGAATCCGCTCATACGTATGTTACGACGTTCTTATTCAGGGGCGTAGCTAGAGTAAATGGCGCCCGGGGCAAGCGCCAAATTTGCGCCCCCCCCTCTCATTTTCCAAAGTTAACACCTAATATCGACATTGCTAACAGTAAATCCATCGCCACTTTACGTGTAGGGGGGAAAATATTTTTACCTAACTAGTGCGGAAAAGTAAACTTTGCTTCGCGTGCGTAAAAAAAAATCGCCGTGCGTTTTTAAGGCAATTGTTATGAAAAAAGTCGTTCGATACATGTGTAAAAACTTCTTTTTACTCGGGTGATTGTTACGCGCTAAAAGTGGTTCATTTTCCGTCAGGTC
>JALPQI010010995.1:0-34897 GCA_025490895.1 Thaumatotibia leucotreta
TTTCGTGATATTTTCTGTCTTTGTTTATTGATAAGAACAACAAAAGACGAAATTTTACTTAAGTTTTAAATTAAAAAATTAGAAGTTTTTTTTAATATTATTTGACCGACTACTCCGAAAAATCCTCATCATTAAGTATCACTTTTTTTTTGCTTTTACGAAGGTTTAAAGTCTAGGGCAGTCCTTAGATTACCAAAAATTGTTGGGATATGTTTTATTTTTTTTATTTACGTACATTAATGCTACTTTGATGCGTTTTTAACGTAAAATTTTGAATTTGGTATTTTTTATCCTACTTGTATCAAAGTGAGAACGCTAATTTTTTTGACAGTAAATGCTTTATTTGTAGTAATACTTTTACAAAAAGAAAATATTAAAAAAACCCAATAGTTTTTTTTATCAATAAATTTCTTAATTCCAGAATTTGTCAAAAAAAATTTTTTCAAAAATTCATAACTCGAAAACTACAAAAAATCGGCTAACATACATGGGGTATATTCTGATAGCCCATGACGTAGGGAACCTAAAAAAAATTTTTTGACGTCAAGGTTTGGACCACCCTGTATATTTACGAGAAGTCGTCTACGAAATCTGAGATCTTTACCAACCTTAGCAAAGTAGGTACTATGACAATAATAAAATTAAATATTATGTGATAGTCTTACGAACATGAGCTAAGTCTAAATTAAGCCTTGGGTTTCGGGGGTAATCGACGAAACACATACCTACATAGATATGTGCGTAAATACATTAAAATAACCATAAATTATCAATCATATTTTTGTGATAAGCTCAAAAATACTTATGCCTTTAATGGGATTCTAACGTGGGACCTTCAAGGCACTTTTCAGCTTTATGAGTCACCACTGACTAGGCTACAGAGGCTATGTTAAAAAATAATACTAATACCGTACTAAAACCGAGGTAGTTTTTTGTTTTCCTGCGACATATGACGTCACTTAGGGTTCACCATCGTGTTAAACTCACCTGGGAGGATCGGGGGCGTATTTAGCCACGCAGGTGAGGTTGATGTCGGACCCTGCTCGCACGAAGAGTTCCGGTCCGGACAATATCTCTGCTTTTGATACTGTAACAATAAAAAAACACTTATTAAAAATAAAAATTATAGTTATTCTAAGATTACTAACACCGAATACTTGCACAGACATAAACTCGTAGCCTGTATTATACACCAGTAGCTTGCTCTTCCATGGCATTAGATTGGCCATATTCTCAGAAAGCTTAACAACCACAAGTCCAAAATAGCCCTGAATTGGAAGATGCCCGGCAAGCGGAAGCGTGATCGCCCTAAATTCATTTGGCGCCGATCCGTGGAGCAAGAGATGGGTGTGTTGGGCATGGGGTGGGATGAGGTGGCCCAAACTGCCCAGAACCGAAGCCAGTGGAAGAAAATGATTCGAGCCCTACACCCCAACAGAGGGTAACAGAATGGAAAGAGAGAGAGAGAGAGAGAGAGAGCTTGCTCTTCCAATACGGCCTTGTGGGCGTCGAAGTGCCATACTACGATTGACACAACTGTTCTCGAAAATGGTCATGCTACGCTCTATTAGGATCGACCTATCATCGTGGACAGAACTGTTGTAGCCAATAAGCCTGATGTCGTGCTAGTAGATCAATTGTAGTGCCGGGCTGTGCTCGTTAACGCATCCCCTATGATGAGAATCTCGTGAATACTAAGACTAGGCTCACGAGATAACCGCCATGTGGTATGTTGACTCGACGATCACGGCCCCAATATTCGTTACAGCGAACGGTTTAATAGTGAAAAGTATCGCTCAACATATTAAGAGTCTCTCACTAGGTGTTTGGATCAAGGGTCAGATGCAGAAGCCTGACCCTCGATCTTGCCAGATCCATAACCCTGGACACAGCGTGGATAGTCCGTTAGCCCGTCGGTTCTTCTCTCTGTGACCTTAACTACCGGCAGCTTAGGCCCGCCCCGTTTCCGGCAGTACCCTATGTCAGGTTTTTTATAATATGTGTTAGTTTTTAGTAAAACGTCCCACTTTGTCGCTTACCGTAAAGACGAGATTTCCTTGTATCTTCATATGAATAAACTGACAAAGCGGATTTATGGCAAACGACAAAGTGGGACGTTTCAATAAACTCACTCACATATGCTTATATTTTGTATGTTTTACTGTCTATTAATTTTGTAACCATGGGGCAATTTTATACTAATCGCCGTAAGCTCAACTGAGGCTTGGGTTGTGGTTACCTATTATGGATACAAATGTCTTCAGATGAAATATCTTCAGTTACTCCGTGAAGATGGCATTTGTAGCAGTGCCGAAATTTCGGCTGCTTAACAGCCGAAGCTTACATACAGGGTGAACGATATGAAGTGTTACCAAATAGATTTTATTAAGTCAGGTGTCAAAGTAATAGCGGCTTATTATCGGAAATATGTTTTGGACACCGCATTGAACTCTTAAGCACGCAATCATTTGGGTTGTAGACCGCAAAGATAAGAACAAAACTGAGCTTTGGCTTACAAAGCTCGTAAGAACCAAAAATGGCTGAAAACCGAATTTCACGTGTCTTTTGTCCAGTGCAGTGAGTTACGGACTTTTTATCTGGTCTATTTTGAAGGGAAAGGTGAGAACAATTAAACATGCTAGTATAAATGCAATGAAGAAAGCGACCGTATTTCACTGGCACATACCACTACCCAGTGGTCACAAACGTGCTGCGATCAAATATTTTTTTACCATTTGAAGACCATATACGTCAAGGCAAAAGGTAGTATATTGACTAAAAGTAAATTTAATCACAAAATATACTACATACTTTTCCTATATACTTACTTATAGTATTTAATACTATAAGGAAGAAAAAACAAGAATAAGTATTTTTATATACTATATAAAAATAGTATACTTATAGTATGGTTATATACATTGTTGCAACAAAAAAATCGCAGTTCTTTGAAATTGGTAACACTTCATATCGTTCACCCTGTAGTATTTATTGATGACGTTTCAAATAATACTAAAATTAATACACTTATACATATAACAGTGAAATACGCTTAAATATTCTAAGATCGCGCCAGCGAGACACAGGTCCCGGAAGGGCTTAAGATCATTAATAAAATTTTATTCACCAATACAGTCTCACTCCCCAGTTTGGGCAAGCTTAAAGTGTAATAGAAACTCCATTAAAAGGATCCTCCACAAACCTTTTAAAGAGCATTATCTAATAACAATTCAGGTAACCTTCTAATAAAACGCTTGTGTTCATACTTACATTTAATGGACCGTAACTTTAACAACACAATAATATTCTATTGTACAATTCTGATAGCGTAGAGCTTCTACGAGCTCGTAATTCTCGTAGCGGTTTGCGTAGCAAGCTACGCTTGTTCGGCTACGGATGGATAATAAAGACGTACGCGCAGCATGGTTGATTATTAACACTTTCATTGCGGATGAGTGCTACGCGCTACGCTCGTAGCCAATCCCGTGATTTTGCCGCATTATAGCGAAAATGGACCTTCCACAGAGAGCTCCCCTCGGGAGTTCCCCGCGCTCAATGTATTAATTGATGAACACATTGTGATAAAATGTGCACCATCTAATCTGAAAGCTTTTAACTACGCGTTCATAATGTGAATAGGTAAGAATATTATGATTTCGTAACGTCGAAATGTACAAAAAATTAAAACTTTTATACTTACACGGCTAATAACTATCATCAAACCGCGATTAGAACGGGATTTGAAAGTACTTTTGACACGATAGTGTGTAAGTCAATCTAGGATATATTCATAGTTAAATTATTTGTAGTTTTAGTTCAGAGACTTACAGACAATAGATTAATTAATCACTCGCGAAATCTATAAACGACTATTTTCTTGATAAATATTCTGTCATTTGTTGTGTCAACAGTACTTTCGAATCCCTTTCTGACTCCGGTTTGATAATACCTTAGTTTAGCTAATAAAAAAAAATAGTTACATACATAATTTATATATTAATATTAGTTTTCTACTTTCAGTCAAAATTGTAATCAAAATGGCGTTTATAAATTAAAACAATGTCATGAGAGAACTATTTTCGAAAAAAAAAACATACATTCTAATATGTAAATGTTGTTGAGAGCACACAGTTTAAATCTCTCACATTCCTCGGGGGTAATCTTATCTAAAAACTAAAGGTATATCTCAGAACTTTATAGTTATAAATTAGATTAAGTACCTGATCCATATCCATGATACACGTTGGTTTTTACGATTCTTGATGATATGAATATAGTCGTAACGTTGTGCTTAGAATAATAAAATGGCCATAAATTCACTGGTTTTTTATTTCGTTTTCCGAAATGCTTTTTATCGTTAATTATAATACATATATATTAATATAACATAAAGGTATAACGTAAATAATAGTATTGCTCTATGACTATGTTGTTGCTATAAGTCTTGTATGTATAGACGACGCAATGGAGCCACCGTAATTTGTGTTTTTTTTTTCTATATCCTATTTTGTATCTGTATCCTATTTTTCCAATCGTGTAATTTTAGTTTCATGACGCATTAGTGTTCTGCTGTAATTTCATGTAAACTTTTGTTTTAATAAATTATTATATCAATAAGAATTAAATGTAACTGTATACAGAGATTATTCACAGATCTCGACAAATTGTAGCCAAAATATTTTTTTAAGGTGACATCTATTTAACATTACTTGTTTTATGTTGTGTTATTGTTTTAAGTATTTTTTGTTATTGAAGAACTGTATCCATAGCGATCTATTGAATAAACGTACGTTTATTCTAGTACTTTAGAGTTATTTTAAATGCTAAACGTATGTAACTATCTTATAAATGCCTGCAGTTTTACTAAGAAGCTATTCAATTTAATTTTATATCCAGAAAATAAGTTTAAGCTAACTCGTGTTTTCATCGTTTGTTTTATTGCGTTCCTAATAACAAAGGGAATACATGAGCGGTTTAGTAAAAACGCCCGACTTCGTAATCGTAACTTTCTATAAGGTGCTTAATCAAAGGCGAGCGACAAAAACAACTGTTATCTAAGACGCTCACATATGAAAATATTTATAATTTACTAAATTTTATTGATGCAGAAGTGTTTTGCCGTCCCTAAAATAACGTACCTTCTGCGTACGGCTCCGGTGTGGCTATTCCCGAACAATATTGACTCTTTCGACGTTGCAATTAAATCAACGATTGAATCAATTGTCAACGTCTCCCTAAGCGAGGACCAGTGGGCGCAGGCAGCTTTGCCGATTCGGTACGGAGGTATTGGGGTCCGGCGGGTGGATGACGTGTGCTTACCGGCCTTCTTGGCGTCGGTGCATGGGGTGGCAGACCTAGTTGCTAACATCCTTTCATTGGATGGCGACAAGGCGAGCATACCTCATGTGTCGGGTGCTTTGGCGGCGTGGTCGAGTCACAACCCGGGGGCAGCCGTTCCTGAGAGGCGGGATGTCCAGCGTGCTTGGGATGACGTAGGTTGCAAAGCTACGCTGGAACGTCTCGTTGGGCTCGCCTCCGGGACGGACCGTGCAAGGCTCCTGGCGGTATCACAGTCGGAATCAGGGGCGTGGTTACATGCCTTACCTTCTCCTCAACTGGGTACTCTGCTCGATGGCGACTCGTTGCGTGTGGCCGTCGGACTCCGCTTGGGCTGCGATGTGTGCCATCCGCATACGTGCATCTGTGGTTCCATGGTGGGAGCTGACGGGCATCATGCTTTGGGTTGCCGTCGGTGTAGTGGTAGGCATCCGCGACACCACGCCCTAAACGACATTGTCCAGAGGGCACTGCGAGCAGCAGGCGTTCCATCGATTCTTGAGCCACCGGGTCTTAGCCGCACTGATGGTAAGCGTCCGGATGGGTTAACGCTGGTGCCGTGGGAGAGGGGGCGGTGTTTGGTGTGGGATGCTACATGTGTCAGCACATTCGCCGCCACCCATATCGGTCGTACATCTCGCGTGGCCGGAGCCGCTGCCGAGACTCAAGCCGCAGTAAGCGCCAGAAGTACGCGCCCTTGGGACCCGGCTACATATTCGTGCCTTTAGCGGTGGAGACAGCGGGCTGTTGGGGGGGGGGATGCGAAGCAGTTTGTGCAGGACATTGGTCGCCGGCTCAGACTAAAGGGAGAGGATCCCCGCTCTGAGTCTTTTCTGGTGCAAAGGTTATCCATGGCTATCCAGCGTGGAAATGCTGCCAGCGTTATGGGTACTTTTGCACCAGAAACGGCAAGGGACGGGGTTGTAATGTGATAAGACTGATAAGCTGTGTGTGTGCATTTAATGTTAATTAAATTTTAGTAATTTGTGTAATTTCTAAGTTATATTTTTTTGTAGTTCTCTAATTTGTAAGTTTATTTACTAAATACTCTTACGAAATAAGTCAATACGCGTCAAAAAAATAGGTATACATATACATCGTTTTTCAAAATAGGCAGCGATTTATTCCCTTTTTAAATAACACAGAATTATAACGACAAGTTAACTGACCCAATTTTAATGCGCATGATGTAATGAAGATATCGAAGTAAATTCATTATTATGAAACTAGTATCGCGCATCGGTCATTTTCAGAACTTTAACATACACGATAATGTCCATTTATGCTTTGTTAAAATAATAACAACATTAAATCGAACAAGGCCTCTAATTAAAATATTGTATGCTTTAATAGCTTTATATAATGTTACACGATTCAATATTTAATTTTAGGAGCATTATAATTGGTAAATTAAATAAGTACGTATGACATTAATTTCGGTTTATTATTCATGGGCCGGTTTCAATTTAAAATAATTACGATGTGAAGTAGATAATAACACAGTCCTGCCTACCATTGAAATATTGAGGAACATTTTTTTTATTATCGCTGCGTACGATCAGAAAAATATTTGGCCTAGTCATCGTAAATACATGTGTACACAGTATTGATTGTTCACTGTGACCATATATTAGGTCATTTCATAATTGTCATGTCATTTATATGGAGAATTTTGTAAAAAGGCGACTTGCCATAGAATAAATTATGTGTAGATTTTTTTTGTTAAAATACTTCTAAGGAGTGTTTCGTATATCTCTATGCCATAAATCAAGGTACTACCATACATTTACCTACATACCTATTCCAAACATATGAAACGGCAGCATGGAGCAAGAGTTGTTTTCAATGCTTATTTTGAATATTATTCAAGGAAAAAAACAATTATTAGTTATTAGTGTGAAAAATCCTTTCTTACACAATGCAGCGATGAAAAACAAATAAGTAGAGTGTTAATAAAATTAAGGATCAACTAAAGTTTATGACCAAAAACACCAATTTCATAGGCAATGACCCAATACGCGTATAACCATGGGCATCTAACGCGAGTTGAAAAATGCCCCCCTGAACGTTTGTGCAACTGAGTTGCGGTGGGTAGGACTGCGTTTCTTTTAATAAGGTGCACGGTGCATATCTTTCATTATAATCAAAACATAATAATTATAATCAAAACTTATGGATTGCTTGATCTATTTTTAATTAGCGGGTTATGTAGGTTAATATAGAAATTCATTAAACGTGATGTATTTAAGGAGTAACAAACACTTGACAACAAAATTAAAACCGTTTTTGAATGGCACGCAGCTTCCTTGTTTTATTTGTTCGTAGGGAGATCATATTATACAATATTGGCAGGTATATGAGTCTTAAAAATTGAATTTAGTTGTTTACCTTGTTCTTCTTCTTCTATCTAGCGTTATCCCGATTTGATCGTCATCACGATTGGACGATTGATGATTGTGTGCAAGAAAGTGATTAAGAGTGAGATGCCTGTGAGTAGTATTGAATTTTTTTGCCACGCTGGGCAAGCGGATTGGTGTTCCAAGTAATATGTCCACTATGATGGCGTTGTTACCCATCATCAATCTTCAATACACTGAATGGTCAGTCACACTTCAATCTCTTAGTCAACTCTTACGACACCCACGCGTCTAACATTAAATATAAAAACTATTTCAGGAACTGTCATATTGTTTCAGAAATAGAAATCCATATAATCGTGACCTAAATAGACATTAAGGTACGTTATAATCTACGCACTGCATTTCATATTCGATTAAATACAAGAATAATACCAATGTCAATATTCGGCCTTCGATGGAAACCTTGTACCTTCCATTTTACTACTATCAAGATTATATTGAATGACTCGCTATCCATTTTCTGATTTCCGTTCCTTTTATTAAGAAGGTAATAAATAATCAATACAAATATTGTTCATCAAAAGGTCAGGAGAATACTGTTTAGGTAACATATTACTGCATGGTTTATTTGCTATCTAACTGTTATAGATTTATGACTGTAATTACGTTTATATCAATACTAATTTCAAATACAATAAGTGTATATGTATCAATTTGTACATTACACAAAAATATATGTAACGGAATGTAAGTGTAACTCAGTCTGTCTGTCTGTTTGTTACGCCTAAACTATTAAATGCCGTGTGGTGACGGCAGTAAGAATACATTTGTCACCACCCCAACTCCTCCTGCGGGTGTCGTAAGAGTCGACTAAGGGATTGAAGTGTCACTTATCATTATTTAATAAAAGATTGTTGATGAGCAGCAGCGTCATCATAGTGGACACATTACTGCGATCGCCAATCCGCTTGCCCAGCGTGGCGATTATGGGCATTTACCTCCTAATGCGTCTATACGCATAGTTAATACGAGAGGCCTACGTCCAGCAGTGGACTATCATGATGAAACTATTAAAACAGTTTACGTGAAATTTGGTATAAATACGAAGGTTAAGTTTTTCCTAGAAAATTATATAGTTTCCCGGGATAGCGTAAACGGAGTTCTAAGCAGACCAAGTCGCGGGTAACAGCTAGTACATTTATTTTTTCCCACACTAGCTCGGAAACACTTACTTCCTTCACTGATTTCAGTGAGGGAAGTTGCATTTTAATCACTTGTGAAGGAAGTAAATTGACAGATGAACCGTGAAACGTTCAAAACCATGGAACGTAAAACGCTGCTATGGCTATGATTCGCTGATTCTTTTTTGAGGGACACCATGAAAATTTTATTATACACCAGATTATTTCATTTATTCAAGATAATAAATTAGATTTTTAGTATTTCATAAAAACCTATCGCAAAATTTTATCATATTGGACAAAAACCAGATAGTATACTTTTACATTCAGAACGCAACCCGCTAACACTGACGTCTTGTACGTCAATGTTGCTAACTTATAAAAAAATACTTTAATGTACAGTTTTGGAAGGAAAGTTTCCTATGTAATATTTTACCAAAAAGTAGGCAATTTAAGTTTACCTCACACATTTTTTAAAATGATTGATGTTTTAAAGCTGCCGGATACAGATTTTATACTTAAACATGATAGAAATTTTGGCAATTTAATTAATGTAGGTAGGTTTTATTGTAATTATAAAAAAAACTGATTTGTTGCATTGATTGTTTTTTTACACGTTCGTAGCTGCTTCCTCGCTTTAGTGTGGGGAAAAATGTTGTGTTACACATGGGAGCAAAGTTTGTTTAATTATCGTGCCTTGAAACCCTCGCAACGCTCGAGATTCCATTTTTAAACCACTCGCTTCGCTCGTGGTTCAACTATGGCATCTCTCGCTAGCTCGGGTCTCAATATTGGCACGATGATTAAACAACCACTTTCCTCCCTTGTACAACAAATAACTATTGTTATAATTATATGCAAGAATGACCACGTTTGATACGAACCGATTTTGACAAACTATTGAATGTGAGTTTATTTTGATGGCGATATGTAATAATCTATATTATTTACTGGGTTTTCTCTTCACAATGTACCTAATTAATAAACTTGAGTTAAACATACTGTAAAATGTATACCTGCCAAGAACGCTATACTAAAGCTTTTTAAATATATCAAATATATTATCACTGCTATCACAAAGCCTTTTCGAGGAAAAACAAATGGAGCAACAGTAGTCTTGGCAACACTTAATGCTGACATTTTAACTAATAAAACGTCGTGTAATGTTCAGTCCGGCGAAATAATTGGAATTAAATATTTGGGTCAGGAATTTCGATTACGACCTTGTTTCTTCCTTTCTTGCCTTTAATGTTTTACTTATATATTTTGTTTAAGAAGTCAGACATTTAATAGCATCTTTGATTAATTTAAAGCGATAAAAGCTTTCAAATGAGAATTTAATTTAAATGAATACTACATTGCCGGAGTATTGGGACAATAAATTGAGTTTCGTAAGTAGTACAGCTACTATTTTAAATATTAGATGTCATTACACGAAAGAAAAATACGGAGCTTACCAACGTCAGAGGTAGGATTTTGACCCACGTCCGCAGTTTTCGTCGCTGATACCAAAACCACTTGACCATTCCAGCTTAGCTGACACCGGTCGAATTTCTCGGGTGCATGCGATCTGTTATAAAATCTAAGAGCCTTTGACAAGAAACTAGTTACCACCTTATTCATAAGTCTCCTGACTTAGCAGGCCGCTAAGTATTGTTTGTCCCTTTCGGTCTTACCATTATATCTATAATGCCGCGGCCACGAAATTGGTCTAAGGCGACCGGCTTAGCGGAAAACCATACGTGCGAGAGGGAGTACCCATATCGGCATCCGCTCCAATACATGGATTCGCTCGCCACTGGTCGCCTTAGACCAATGTCGTGGCCGAGCCTTAAGATAGAAAGGGACAACCAGTACTTAGCGGCTCATTAAGTTAGGAGATGTTTATGAATAAGGGGATGTCATTCTTACCTACGATAGTGAGCCGGAACGACAAACTGATCTTCGGTTCAGTCGACACTTGGCACTCATAGGCGCCGGAGTCGCGTCCACTCGTCAGAGCCATCTGCGTGGAGCGCCGCGAACCGCGCGTCGCTGCTGTAAGTCTAGGTGCCTTTGAGAACTAACTAGATACCCCCTCATAAACTTCTCCTAATTTAGCAAGCCGCTAAGTCTTGTATTAGTATTGTTTGTGCTTTTCGGTCTTACCAAATCAATATGTCTATAAGATAGAAAGGGACAAAACTTAGCGGCTCGTTAACGCGCTCGCTACGTGTGTATAACAGGGTAAGTAAGTTCTTACCTACGACAGTGAGCCGGAACGACAAACTGATCTTCGGTTCAGTCGACACTTGGCACTCATACGCGCCGGAGTCGCGCGGTTGCGCAGGCGCAACGCGCAGCGTCCACTCGTCAGAGCCATCTGCGTGGAGCGCCGCGAACCGCGCGTCGCTGCTGTAAGTGTGGACGCCCACTGTGAGGATGTGAAGGTCGCGTTTACGGATCCAGGATACCTGGAACAAAAGTTTTATAAATGGCTTGAAGATTGATCATCATCAGCCTATGATAGTCCACTGGACGTAGGCCTCTCCTATTAACTATGCGTATAAAGACATTCGGAGGTAAATACCCATAATCGCCACGCTGGGCAAGCGGATTGGCGATCTCAGTAATGTGTCCACTATGATGACGCTGCTGCCCATCATCAATCTTTTATCAAATAATGGTCGTGACACTTCAATCCCTTAGTCGACTCTTACGACACCCGCAGGAGGAGTTGGGGTCGTGACAAATGTATTCTTATTGCCGTCACCACACGGCACTTACGACACCCGCAGGAGGAGTTGGGCTTGAAGATTAAAACAACAGAAGGAGTGTGGCGTTTAACACGGGGAGCGGAGTGGGCAACTGGGCACATACACAGTTTGCTCAGGCCTTTACGCTACACTACTAATACACAACTGACTCGTATGGTTGGCTCCAAAACTACTTATGTTAACTGCATTCTTTTGATTTTTATGTTTTGGACATACGTTTTGAACGAAAAAAACTTTTTTCGGTAAAACCTCCCCTACACATCAAAGCGGGGTTGACTTTTTTTATTTTGTTTTAATCCAAAATCCACATAAGAATAAGGCTCATAAACGAAAAAAAAAATGTTTGCGTCAATATTTTAGAAGATAACCGCTCTCTGGAGCTGAAAAAAAAAAGGTGTCTACCTTTTACTTTTGATCCGTGAGTCTAAAAAATAAGAAAATAATCATGAATATTGAGATAATAAGCTTCTTTAACCTTTCAGTTGATAAATTAAAAACAAATCGTGCGTTCTAGCCTCCTCGCCATCGTGTAGAGCTGGTTCGAAAACTATGTATGTAAATTTCCAATTTTTGGGTTAAAATAAAACTACCTACTTCGAACATAATCGGCCTAGCCGTTTTTGAATAACTACTGAACTCTTGGCCGGTTCCGTAGTTATTCAAAAACGGTTATTCAAATTCTTTTTTAGAACGGATTAACATTATTTATGTTATTGTTTAGTATTTTATGAACAACTTTTCACACAAATAATAATCCCAACTTCGTGCGACAGACATATAATATTATTATTGTCTAATTCGTAAATAGGCTCATGTCCTCTATCATTTAATCTCACAATTTCTCTACTTTATAAAATAAATCTTGTGGCATTGCTAACTGAATAATATTTCACAGGATTAAGTGGACTAATTAAAGTGCAAAGTGACTAGAGAGTGTAAAAGCTTTCACAGCTTTACGTGTGGTTGCACGGTCGCAGGGCTGGATTTAGGGGGGCCAACCGGGGCTACAGCCCCGGGGCCTCCACGAAAGAGGGGCCCCCAAATAGTTAAATCGAAAAAAAAATTCAAATTCCAACTAGTATTTTTTTGGAGTATTGAATGTTATCTACTCCGGGAACTAGATTTCAGCGAAATCATCAACGATTTTTCGGCGAAAAAAGCTCGGAAGGTTCCGTTCGTTAACGCTAAAATTAATTTTCAGATAATTCTCGTTTCCGATTATATTTATACTTATGTTTGTTAAATAATAAAATAATCTACACTTGTTTCCACAAAAAAATATTTACTGACAACCATGACTGAAAAAAAATTGTCTACTTTATTTGGAAAATTATTGGGGGCCACGGGGCCTCCACTCATTTGTTGCCCCGAAGCCTCTCAACCTCTAAATCCGGCCCTGCACGGTCGTATTTCGGGATGAAATGTTTCATTGCTTTAGTAGCTATGTTGTATGAGACAGTTTCGAACTGAGACAGCATGCTGAATGTATTTTATGCTTAGGGTAATCTGGGTACGGTTGTGTCAGGGTACGGTAGTGACAGTCGCTATAACAGCGAAACTATACGCTTCACGGAAAGGGGTGCAAGGGGAACGACAAGCGGAATACAAGTCTGAATGCTTAGATAAGTTGCCAATCGCTAACGCTTAATCGTCAATCGTAAACGAAAGACAGCTAACTGTCTTTGTCACACTAATATGAAAGAGTGACAGAGAGATAAAACTACGATACGTTACTAAGCGTTAGCGATTGGCAACTTGGCTAAGCATCCTGATCGTAACTTTGAAAGGCCATTTGTACTGAAAAATGTCGCACAATATACGTGCGAAAAGAAAATTCGTAACACGTATCGATTTAATACAGTCCCTTCCGTCATGTTTTAATTTATCGCCACTCGTTTTGAACTTTATTACTTTTGCATTTGTATCGTAATGTATTATTTTATTTATTTTATATGAGCATTTGCTTCGTGTACTAAAGTCTCTAATTAATGCACTGCTTTGCTACCAACATAAACAAATGAACCAGTAAGCATAAATGTTTTCCCAAAATTTAGTGCTTGATTAAGCGGAGTTAGCTACCAATACATTCGATTAACGTGTATCGACGTAGCCGAGTTTACATTGCGTTTCGTAGTTTGCCGAACATTTGGCAAATATCCTGGAGTTATGTCGGATGTGTCGGGAAATGATTGCAATGGCGGGGTTTACTTTATACGAGTAGTCGAATCTGCTTTAATGTTACTGAAGTGGTTGACATATTTCGAGTTACTAGTGACATTTTTGTAGCCAGTAATTGTAAGTCATATTTTATAGTTTTATACTACGACCACGGCATACGGGCCTGGTAGTAAGGATACCATAGCCTATGAACGCCTGCAACTCTAGCGGTGTTATACTTACCGTAAACGATGCCGATCCTACCATCCGAAAATAATATATACCGCTTCCACGTTCGTTTGGTTGACCGATAGTGCTACCTATGTATAAAACTCATTGAATGCAAAAGAGCCACAAATCAAAAATGTCAGGAAATTGTTTTATTACAAAATAGTGATTTAATTGCTGATAATTTTAAGCCATGTTGAAGACTCCAGTCATTTTCGTGCTATTAAGGAGTGAATCGATCAGTTGTCCAGATTGCCCTTTTTGAATTTTGACGGTTAGCAGCATAATATTTATTCAGTGTAAAGCCGCCAAACTATGGAAAAAAAACATGAAAAACTTTCTAAAACTACAATTTCCATGAATTAATAGCAACTTTTTTAAACTGTCCATAGTTCAAAATTATTCCAAAACAACAACCTGTAATTATTTAATAATGAGGAGTTTTATAACTTTTAAAAAGGAAAATGTATTTCGAAATGTCAGTAATAATAATGAATTGGCTTTTGTGAATGAGCAATACCTATACAAGTATACAGAGCAGTAATACGGGATATCTTACACTATAGTAGATTGTGTCACATGGGATCAAAAATATATGATTCCGGCCAGGGCGTTCATTAAATGAAGCGACTAATGCCACAGTGGAATAATTAATAGTGAGGGATTCGGGATGCTTAGACAAGTTGCCAATTACGCTTAATCGTCAATCGGAAACGAAAGGCAGCTAACTGTTTTTGTCGCACTAATATGAAAGAGTGACAGAGAGGGAAAACTACGATACGCTACTAAGCGTTAGCGATTGGCAACTTGGCTAAGCACCCTGGCGTTAACACCCAAGACGAAAATAATTTTGATACCCTGTGACATACACTTTTCACATCACCTTGTCTATGAGAAATGTAAAATATAAAGTATAGATTTAATTTAAATGCACAAATAGTATTTTAGGCTTTTTTAGGCTGACAATAGAATGTCTCAGAACAAAAGAGTGCCGCTTTGTTCCCACCTAGGGAAAAAACCCCGTTTTAGAATAGATGGTGTAGAAAATAATTTTATACAAAACTTTTGATACCTATTTTTCATAATACTCCATGATACTAAAAGTATATAATGCGCGACGCCAGCCATGGCGATTGGCTCATGATGAAACGAAACTCCTCATATATTGAGCAAAACATGTCGAGCAGTCTTCGATTTTAATAAACGTGAATAACATGCGTATGTTTATGAAAAATACACATCAAAAATATTTGTTAAATTTCACAAAAAATAGTAAACAAAGAGAAATTTAAAACTGTTTAAGTTTTACTCATCCGAAGCCAAATGGGATTAAATTAAATTATGACCTGTGAATTGACAATACAAGTTATTAACTATTTTATTCATATGGTATACAAGACAAACATGTTATGTATAATTGTATTATTGCTCTAGAAGTTTATATTCAGAGTTGATTAATGTTCCTATCACAATTAATACGTTCGAATTACGAGTGCGAGAGAGAGGCAACGCTTCGCACGTGGTTCGCAGTAAGTCCTCAGGTACATTGTACCTACACAATTTTGATTAATATCTGTGGCGCTACCAAAAGAGTCCATAAAATACATTTTTAATTTACGAGCTACATTACAAAGAGCGCGGATATACTTTGACACTTCCATTTAATGTGGTCGGATCACGAGCTCTATCTGAATTTGTATTCGAGGCGTCTCGTTCGAGGTTTTAAAACTTTCTTCAGCCACGGTTTAAAACGGAGACGGAACTAACTGGATATAACTGGATATCCCATTCTTTCCCGGCGCTCAAGTTTTTATGGGTCAAGCCGAGATCAAGCCGGATTGAATTCATTGTGAAATAAAACCAAATGGGTACGGTACTATTTTAAATATGTTTTGATTTCGACACGTTTCTTTTCTTTATATGTGCATTTGCACTTATATTTCAATTTGGCGAATTAAGCACCCGAAACGTGGCAAAAAATTTAATTTACTAAGAATTTTTAGTTGTTTTATTCTTCTTTTAAGGTAACGCTGTTGCTGGGACCAGTGCCTTAGATGCCTGATTAAATATGTCAAAATGTCGTTTAAGAAATACAACGAATCAACACTGTGTTATACCTTATAGGTACGTGTATCAAGGTTAAAAAGTAATAAATATAAGGGCCTTGGCAAAGATTATGATTTTGTGCCGATGGCGTAGACACTTTAGGTGCATGGGCCCCAGCGCACTCGAATTGTTTGCTGAGATCGCGAAACGTCTGGTTGACGTAACTAAAGATCGAAGAGCTGGCGACTTCCTCACACAACGCGTCAGTATTGCGATACAGCTAGGAAATGCCGCCAGCATCCTTGGTACAATGCCACAAGGTCCAATCTTAGATATAGGTTATGTTAAGTAGATCAGTTAGATTTAATTTATGTATATAAATTGTAGTTTTGAAAACCAAGTGTTAATCTTATTATTTAGTTACCTACTAGAACTCATGACGAAGTAGTTCATCAAATTGTAGGAAAATTGTGAGCTTTATGAAACTATAAAAATAATTATTTAGATGAAAAATTACTTCATATTAACGTGAATATAAATTAAGAAATTGAAGCAAACCCAATTTAGATTTTTCTAAGAACTACATCTTACGAAGAAACAAGAGATGATATCCGTCAAAAACAGGAAAAGCAATTAGCGCCAAGAAAAAAATCCAAACAAATTGGTAGACCCGCTCCGAATAGCTTCCGTGCGAATGCTTTTTATGTGATTTTTTGTCGTCGTAAATGAAATCGGCGGGTCAAAGGTGAATCGACGCAATCTAGAGGGAATGAGTCGGCCTCTTCACTAGCAATTTGGCCACTATTCATTCGCCGTTCGCATCGGAAGCCACATAAAAGGTTACCCACTCTTCCAGTACTGTATCAGTAAGCGTGGGCAAGCATTAGACGGTATAAACCAGATATACGTGACCTGGATAACGGTAGAAAACACACCCAGCTAGAGGTAACTGCAAGCCGGTTTTTCTGACATAGCAGGCCTGCAGCTCTGTATGCGGCGTTAATAATATCCATGATAGTCCTTTAACGCTAAAATGGGGATTTTTTATTTCCCCATTATATATTGAAAATGGTATTTAATTGGGTAATAGTTTTGCGTGATTAAAATCGTGCATGAAATTTGAGTAAATTCAGCGGAGAATTCGCTTTGTCATCCTGCGTTATCGTTTTACCCAAGGAGGTTGGAACTCTTAGGGCGCCTATAGAGAGACGGCGTGACCGACAAAACCCGTGCCGCGCATATGCGTTTTACGCATATGTGCTGTCAGTACCTCTCGGGACGTCATGGGTATATAAACTATAAAAATATACCAAGAATGCCACATTGCTCTGTAATCTGGTGCAGGAACCAGTCTACGTACGTTAATAAATAAAATTCAAACGTTTCCTATCACAGGTAAGTAAAAAAAGTTATATTAAATTCAATATAAAATTAGTATGGGCGAGAGACATAGTGAAGAGACACGACGCTGAATTTGTTATCGATAGTCTATGTAAACTCTTACAACTAAACGGTGTTAGTAGAAATTCAAAATTTGTTCCCGAGTTACGGACGTTTCCCATGTATAAGTAAGTATAATTATGTGTATTTCTCTATTTAAGTACATATATATATCGTCGCCTAGCACCCATAGTACAAGCTTTGCTTAGTTCGGGGTTAGGTTGATTTGTATGAGACTGTCCCCCAAACATTTATTTATTTATTTATATTTAGCAGTAATATAATATTTTTCTAGAGTGCAGACAATGAAGCAACTATACAAAAACATATAGTTTAAGAAATTCTGACTTAATTTTTAAATTTCCTATAGAACCATGTGTCAGAGAACGCTGGATAACGGCGACTGGAAAGTTGAACTGGTTTCCGCATAAACACGACACAATTTGTTCGGACCACTTCCAAAATGACTGTTTTGTAAAAACAAATCCAAGATCTATATTGTCATCCAATACTGGGGAACTTTAAAACTCCATAATAAACCTCTGTCTAGCCTTACCCTTAACACTTGTTGTTTAACTCTGACCTTAAAGCTAACAACTTAATCTAAGTAGGTACTTATTGTAAATATACATTCAAATAAATGTATAAATTTTACTGTTTTTATATCATTCATAACGACATCATTTTAGTGAGATTTTAAAAATGAGAATCTTTGAATAGCTTTTTTCAAGTAACATTTTTAGTCAAATAACAGTTGGTTTTAATCTATCGATAGAAATATCGAGCCATACCACAACACTATTTACATTAGCATGTCAAAATTACCTGACACGGTCGATTTCTATGAAAATGACAGCCCAGGCCGCCTCTATCTCTAAGGTTACACACTAAAGAGGTCCGTGCTCTGTGGTTTTACCGCTTTAATTTTGTATGGCAACCAATTCGACAAATGAAGTAGTCTGGCTTCCTTGATTATTTCACTTTCCACTATAATGACAACTAAGTATGTCAAGTAATTTATTATTGGTACCTATCTCATATCATACTATTGTCATATAACTGCAACTACATACTTCTAAAACTCGTTTTTCATATTCATAAATAATAAAAGTACCTAAACTTTTTTATAAGCTAGATTTTGGTAGATAGCCAGACTAATTGTTAGAGATTCCTATCGCGTTTAACTCGATTACTTAAATGATGGGCGAGGCCATTTCATCATGGCTCACCTGAATAAAGATATATGTCAAATGGTATTGATTATTGATGTCGGCAATTATTTACTTTTTAATTGATCTTGGCAAGTAACGAAATTTAAATTGACAAAACTGATACATTTCAACGTATGTTCAAGTCATGTCCCAAACGATTTTATTAATCTGACACTACGAAATATTTTCTTCGGTTACCGCGAGGATTACTCATAAAATAAAACTATGTAGGTGGAGGTACATAGAGGTGTAAAGGGATAGAACCGGCGTAGATTATTTATTTTGTTTCTTGTCTTCATTCTGAAAATACTTGTAATGAATATCTAGCTTAATTTGCAAATTTAGTTGTTGTTGTATTCTGGCCGTTTTTTCTGCAACTCGACATCAAACGTGCTTATTTTTCGTAGCCCCAACGCTGGCACAGTACTTGTTGGGGACTTCACATACACCTTTGAATTTCTTCGCAGGTGTATGCAGGTTTCCTTCACCGTAAAGCACTTGTGAATATCAAATGATATTTAGTACATAAGTTTTTTGAAAAACTCATTGGTACGAGCCGGGGATCGAACCCACGACCGCTGCGTAGCAGCCGTGCGTTTTACCGCTAGGCCACAAGCGCTTCCACATTTGCAAATTTAGTATGTACATCATCCCTTAAAATGTATTGTCTGCGGTTTAGTATATTTTCCTTGTGGGTAGTTTTGTACTTATCTTTCTTATTTTGATGGAGGTAGATCTACCAAATGTCCTCTATTGTGTCGCCCGCAGGCCATGAATCCTGTAAAGTGTTGGAAAGTCGGGATGAAGTTACATTTAATTAATATACGCGATTGTATCCGTTTTTATAGTTTTGTTTCATATGACTACATACTTCTAAAATTTGTTTTTCATATTTACTACGCTCGTATAAAATCCACACGCTCTGCAACGTAGCGTAACAAACAATCCACTACATCGATATAAGCCTGTGGCAGGGATTGACTCTGCGATGTAACTCTGGCTTTGTATCGGAACAAAACGAGGCCAACTAGTTCCGTAACCGAATAGACAAATGAATTACTAGAAGCCCTTTGCCCCCAGGAGGCTATTTAGTTGTGGCCTATCCTACGAGGCTGGCAGTACTGAATTTAAATCCCAATGAGAGAAGAGTCATTTTACTATTATAAATTCTAGGCGCATGGTCGGGTTCCATACTTATTTGGTATCATCATCATGTCAGCCATAAGTCGTCAACTGCTGAACATAGGCCTTCCCTCTGGACCTCCACATGTACCGGTTAGATGCGACCTGCATCCAGCGTGTCCCGGCGACTTCATAAGGTCGTCTGTCCATCTTGTTGGTGGACGTCCTACGTATATATTACCTACTTGGTATATATTCCATTTATTCGCACGAAGCGCTTCGCGTCATCTTTCCTTATGCATACTGCCAAGGAGTAGACTTCCCTGTAGTCTGTGGCCATGAGTAAGCCCATTTCAAATAATAATAAAAAACAGTATTGTTAGTCAGAAATTTAAATTCATTTTTAAAACGCTCCTCGTAGCAATTCCTTTTAAGATAACATTATTCTATAGTAGTAAGGCTTTCATTCAATGTCAATTTAAATCAATCGGATAGCCTAACCTTGACCTTACCATAATTATGTACATGTCATCGCAAAGGCAATTTGACTAAAAACATTTTACCTACACCAGAATTTCTTCGCGACAAAATTTTGAATACAATGAATGAAAATGGAAGAGGGAAACAAACAACCGCGCTGTGTGGAAGCAAGTTGGAGAGGCGTATGTCCAACGGTGGGCGAACAGCTGATGAAAGGTGCATTCAGACCAAACGAGCATTCGCTATTCGATCCCCCCACTCTACTATGGCTATGCTGATGACCTGGCTCTAGTAACTCAGAACAAAAGCCTAGAAACAACAGAAGGTATATTAGAGAGAGACCTAGAGGCCATGGACGAGTATTTCAGGCAATGGCGTTTATGTCCTAATGCCAGCAAAACCGAGGTCTGTTGTTTCCATCTGTCCAACAGGTTAGCGAACAGAGAGCTAAAAGTGAGATTCAGAGGTACAGTTTTACGTCACAATTTCTGCCCAAAATATCTGGGTGTAACCCTTGACAGAAGTTTGACGTACAAAAACCACCTTGACAAGTTGTCTGGTAAACTGAAGACTAGGAACAATATAGTTCAGAAGCTCACAGGAACGTCATGGGGAGCCAGCGCTGCCTGCCTGAAGACCACTGCTATGGCCCTCGTCTACTCAACGGCGGAATACTGTGCACCAGTATGGATGAACAGCGCACACGTGACCAGAGTGGACGTGGAGCTTAATCACACGATGAGGATAATATCGGGCTGCATCATGCCAACTCCTACTTACTGGTTACCAGTCCTCAGCAACATTGCACCGCCGAATATCCGCAGAGAAAAATGCCTAGCACGGGAATTCACTAAAATGTCCGATAACACTCTACTGCCAATACACGAAGATATGGAGAGCCTCAAAAACACCCGACTGAAGTCCCGAAACGAGGGACTGGGAAGCCCAGCAGTACAAAAACGCAGCAAACCCCTTCTTTGAGCTCAGCATACAGGAGCGGCCCAAAGGGTTTAAAGAAAGCCGCCAAATATGGTGCAGGCTCAACCGTCTGAGAACCGGTGTGGGCAACTGTGCGTACCTCTGGCACAAATGGGGGTGGAGCGAGTCAGCGGCGTGCGACTGTGGAGATCCGGAACAAACCATACATCACATAGTTTTTGATTGCCCCATCACCAGATACAACGGATCTGTCGAAGATTTTAAAGAACTGACAAAGGACGCGAGTGTATATCTGCAAAACTGTAAATTTTAAATTTTAAATTTTAATTTGATGTAATCACTATTGTCTAAACCAGTGTGTAAATGCCATACGATAAATAAATAAATACTCATCATTGTTAATGATTTCTGTTTCTTTTATCTCCTGCTACCCCAAGGTTGTCTGGAAGAGATCGCTTATAGCGATAAGACCGCCTGTTGCTACCTTTGTATTTAATTGTTCTGTATTTTGTTTTCTTTCTTTGTGGTGCAATAAAGCATATTTATTATTATTATTATACTCTACGAAATTCGATCGTTACACAAAACGTGATTCGTTGATTTCGTAGAGCGGGGGATAGAATAGCGAATGCTCGTTTGGTCTGAATGCATTTGAAGAATAATGAAAATTCCTACTTTTTATCGATTAATGTGTTTACTGAAAATCTGCAAAAGTACATGGCCTAAACTTGGATGAATTTATTCTTGCTAATTAGGTAATACTTTTTATACATTTTTTAAACAGTTTTTCAGAGTGGGTCCTATACCTAAAGCAAAAATGTGATCAATTATTCCTTAGACCATCTACATTAACCTCATGAGTTCCAATTTGAATTTGAAAAGAGATTGTCTGCTTCATATCCTAATCCGTTTGTGACTAGACCAGCGATACTTTTCGTTACGGACTCAAGTATGTGTCGTGTGTGACCGATGCGTCATATCGAAAAATGTTGCCTTTTTAGTTGCCAGGGCAGGACAATTTAAAGCCATAATATAGTCAAATTAAGGTAAAATTAATCTTAGCTTAGAATTAATGGATTCATAGTGGACTTTTGTTTGAATTAAAACAATTGTTTATCGACATAATGGTTATACGTCAGATCCTGTAGGTAGTTATATTTGGAATGAAAAATGGATTTTACTAATGTATCTTTTGTATACGGGTACCTAGGTATACCGGGTGTCCATATAATATTCAGGAAAGGTAGAAGTATTTTATTAAATAAGAAAAACATGTGTTCTTTTTTTAAGTCCTTTGTAAAACGTGCGTTCGTGTTGACCATACATTGCGTAAGTGAGGAGTCACACTAGTTATGAAAAATCATAAATAAGCACAAAATGGAATTAGTGAGATACTGACAACAGATTCCCAAATTATGTAATGACGGATATTGATTTTGGTTAATTTTTTAACCGAGTTCAAAAAAGAAGGAAGTTCTCTTTTTTTGTATAGGGTCACCTCAAAAGGAAAATAACGGAACCCTTATCACTTTACCAACAGCCAATTTATTCCGAAACTACTGGACCGATTGAGTAGACAGACATAACTCTTTTTTTTTTTAATTCATGATTGTACATCTTTTCAGATGTTTAGTACAGTTGCTGTGTTTCTTGAGCGACACCTCTTTTTGTGGCTGAACAGACCTATATGGGCTCTACATATCTTTCCACAATCGTCGCAAGTAAATTCAGCATTAGGTGGTAATGCCCAGAGAAGTAGATTTGGATAGAAGAAACAAGTTCATTCATTTGTATAGCGGCCGAGCGTATCAGATTTTGTACTGAAGTTATTACTTGCCTATGATTTTAAATATGTCTCAGGCCCTTGAGTATTCATATTTTTTTGTGTTGTTGCAATTAATATTACTAAAGGAGGCATTATTAACGTTTGTGTTCACTTCAACTTACAAAATTTGACGCCCGAAAGCTGCAAGCTGCGATTAAAGACGGACAACACAGTCGATTTTACTGAGTTCATCTGACACGCTAAGTAGATACGTTTGCTTGATCTATGTTATATACCTCTGACATCTGTGGTAATGCCGGATGTTGTTTTACTAGGCGCTTTTCTTTCGTCTTTTAAATTATAACTACAATATTCCGACAAAATCAAATAAATCATGACAATATGGGAAGGAGAACAGAGTGGTCGATGATTAAGATACTCGTACTTATTCTCTTAAACATTTATTTACATGTACCTTGGGAACATACAAAATATCCTAAGGGATAACGAGGACCGACTTCCGGAGTTTGTGAAGATGGGAGCTAGCCTGCCGTCTGTCTCTCCGGAGGACGTAGACGTTCGCAGCTTCTTGAAGGATATCGTGGCCCTGAAGACAAGTCTTGCGGAAGTAATTTTGAAATTTGACGCGGCCCAATTAACTATTGCTGAGCTACGCGACGAAGTCATCAGTTTGCGGAATAGCGCTCCTAATACTCGGTCAGCGGCTTCAAGTTTCAAAACCGAAGTCCGACCCGGCTCGTGCGTCGGGTCACGTTTACGTGTTGCTGACTCCGCCACAAGTGTCGCACGCGCCGCTTCGCCGTCCGCGCCGCCCCCTCGCCCGGCCGCCCCCTGTTTCGAAGCTACGTCAGCGTGCCTACGCCGATGTCGTCACCGCACTGTGGTCCCGCGCCCTAAGAAGGGCGGTCATAGGCATTTCGCGCAGTTAACAGCTGCATTAATGCATGCCAAAGCATGTAATTATGAAATATTATAGTAAATTACAGTTAAATAAACAAACTATAGTACTATAACGATATTTTATTAGGTTTATAGAACTATAGTTTGTAACAATAACAGTACTAGAGCACTTAAATTATATCGGTAAGAAAATAAAAATAAAGTAATAATTACAGTTATATATTTAAACTAATTACATCAAATTTAAACGAATTACTGTCCTGAATGATTATCTTATTACATTTTAAATAGTTCTACCTGTAATTAAATTAGTGTATACAATTAAAATATAGAATCTACGTGTCTCCTAATGAACATCTCTCCTTATGACTTGTAATAATTCGTAACTAGTTATAACAAATTTACTGCATACATGATTGCTTATATTCGCTATGCCCCCGGTACTCCCATCAAACCCCCATTTATCTATTTAAACAAACTCGTTAGTGAGATCAATATTTTTTACAACATTTTTTCGTGATTCTAGTATTCTGCATGTTGTTTGGTCCAAAAATATTGTGATTATATTTCGGCAGATGATTCCGTAACATATACGTAACTCACTGATGGATAACACAGCTTCTTAGCCTCCAAATTTTTTTGTTAGGATGGTAACGCATTCGGAAACTTCTTATTAATAAATTTTTTTCATCAAATTATACTGATGATTACTCAACTTTGCCTCATTTATAAAAGATGACACTTCATCCACAGAATTGATGTGAGATTGACTGGATTCACTAAGCAAGAGTTTATCGTAGAATGATCTACCTTAGCTAGCTCCACTAATCTGCGCCGTTTGGACCTTTTGCTGCAGTCCATGAAATCTTTTCTAAATTTATGACCACTCGTTGAAGAACAATCACTACCCGGCAGGCACTCTGCTAGGTGCACGGTACTATCTACATTTTCATTCTATGCTGTTCAGGCAATCACTGTATTTTTTTAACATACGAGATTTTGATCGCTGGATCAAAATTGCTGTCTATTATTAAATAACGAATAATAATATATTCTCTTGCATAAGTAATGTAAGTTATCGGTATTGACATTTTCAACATCTGGCAGTAACTGTGATAGTGTTGGAAACACTTGACGAATTCCTTCAATGTCGCAATCGGTCTTCTTAACAGACAATCAAGTCTCAAAAAAAAGAATTCTTATAAAAAACACTTAAAATGTGTACCTAAAATAAATAAATAAACAGTTAAATAAAAATTAGTTTTTTCGTAGCATGTTCTACGCCTTTGAACGCAAGGCGTAGACCTCTTCTATAGCCCACAATCGCAAGTCAACGCAAAATTTCTTAATTTATTCGTAAAATTGAGTTTTTAATAAACATTATCATATATCATTTATTACTGGCATCTGCCGGCATTGCAGTTAAAAGTTTCGTTAAAAATCAGAAAACACTAAATAGTATTGCGACTTAACTGCCTTGGCGTAGCACCTCATTAGTAAATATATTATGTATTCATAATTTAAAAAGAACCACAAAACATATAATGCATACCTTCAACTTGAATATCCATTGCAAAGCAAACGTGTACCAATATTTTTTTTTTGAAAAAACTCGTGTCGCGTATTACGCTAATGAGCTTCTTGATAACACAAGTAACACGGACTTATCCATTGTGTTCACTTCAGATGACCAAAAATAAATGTTCTATAAAACAAGTTGCAATTATTTTTATACCATGACTTAATATGACTAATAGGTAAGTAATTAGGATAAAGATAATGATATTATTCAATCATGGTCATTGGACCTCTATGACCTACTACGGGACCACAGTGGCACCGGGCAGCAAGTCGCAGCTGACCGGGTCAACTCGCCCTCTATTAAGGCGGGTGAATCACGGGCTCCCAATAAGGAAATGTCCCCGCACCAATGTTGATAAGGAGGGATTTACACTGGTACAAAAGAAGGCAGGGCGCCTCGCAACCTCGCAAGACTCTGGGTGGCCTCGCCGAACCGGTTAATTCTGGTCTTCGGGTCGCAACTCCGTGTAAGGCGCTCTACGTATCGCGCCTGCATTACTCCGCCGTCCATCGGAAGACTGGCCTCTCGCTGAGGGTGCAGCAGCTGCCGTCGCGCCACTACGTGCACTTCAGCTCGTTTGTGGTGCGCGTGCCGCGGCCGCTTCAAGACACTATCGCGAGTCCGGACTTCTGGCCGAAGGGCGTCGTATTTCGGCGGTTTCGGGGCAACCTGCCGAACCCTACGACGCCGGCTCAGACGACGCAACGGAGCCACGCAGTTGTGTCGCCTAAATCTTTTTTAAATTGTATAATTTTAGTTTCATGACGCATTGGTGTTGTGCTGTAATGTCATGTAAACTTTTGTTTTAATAAATAAATAAATAAATAAATTACATTCAGTCGATAATATTAACTTTGATGATTATATGAATTTAGCACAGGACCGAAACCAATGCGGTACGAGTAGAGAGACCTATGATCAGCATTGGACGATAAATGGCTGAAATGATGATGATGATGATGAACCATCATATTCCTATATTGTCCCTTAGTATATATATTGTAAAAAGTAAATAATAATAATTAAATATCTTGGGACACCTTACACAAATCGACCTAGTCCAACGGTAAGCTCAATTAAGGCTTGTGATGTGGGTACCAGGCGCCGATATATATATAATGGATAGATACATAATAGTATTTTATGTGACTGGTTCATAATGAGAGGCATTAATACACGAGTGTTATTTAATAGGATAACACGAGTGTTTTAATGCCTAATTATGAACAGTTGCATACATAACTTTATCTACATGCATATAATAAGTTTTCTACAATATGTTTATTTTTGTGGCAGCAAATTATTGGCAAGGATCGGACAAACGCCCGTCATTTTGAAAACATAACCCTGTTCCGTACAGTAGAGACTTCCTTATCTTATGATTATGAACATACTTTATAAAATATATTTTATTTAATATTATGTTTTTTATAACACTAACACAAAGTATCTAAATTAGTTAATTAAACCATGCAGTAAAAATTATTTGTATTTGTATAGGAGATCCCAACTCTTTCTTACAAGTTGTACATATCATGATTATTAATTGTGATCAATAAACGATTTAAGTTAAATTTATTAATATACGCGATATATATAATCCGTTTCAAACGTTTTGTTTCATGAATAATTATCGCGGTAGCCGAAGTAGATATTATACACTCAAAACATCGAAATTCAATATCAAAAATTCTAAATCGTTTATGCGTCAGAAATTCACAATCATGGTGTACAAGTAAATATGAGTTGCGATCTCCTAAATACATACTTTGTGATAGTGTTATTAAAAAAATATTTTTTAAAATAAAATAAGTTAACATCATAAGATAAGGATATCTCTACAGTAAGGAACAGGGTTATGTTTTCAAAATGACGGGCGTTTGTCCGATCCTTGATTATTGGTCACGGTTGTAGCGGCGTCCCGGATTTCTGGTGGTGTTTCACACATTTCAACATCACTGTCTTCGTCGCCATAAATAATTTTTCAGTGTAAATATTTCACAACGAACTCGATAATATTTAACTTTCAAGTCAACAGTCCAAAAAAGTTGGATGTTTGAAACAATTCAAACAAAACAAATGACTGAACTGACATTAGTTTTTTTTATTCATAAACCAGGTAAGGTCTTGAGTCGATATCGATTCTCAAATCGATTCTCAGTATTCGAGATTTAGAAGAATGTATGGAATATGAATTTTAATGTGAATGAAATTACAAATCGATTAATTCGATAATCGAAATTAAAGTGTATTTTTTCTTTTTAACAGAATGTTCGAATTGTGATTAAGATATCGGTTGCCGATATCGTAAAGTAAAAATTATGATACACCCACAGATACAGATTTCTTAAAGTAGGCTATTTGCTTACCGCCGCTAAACATATTGTAGACAACTTATGATATGGATGTAGATAAAGATACTTAAATACATAGACAGCCATGACCAAGGAACAAATATTTGTGATAAATAAATACTCAAATAATGCCCTCGCCGGGATTCGAATCCGGAACCTCCAGCTTCGTAGGTATGGTCACTACCAACTGGGCTACGGAGGCTGGTAATATATATTACAAAGTTATATCACATTTGATATTACATTTACGATTTAATTAAAATATATTGGTTTCATGACCAACATAGCCATTGGTTACCGGAAAATGTATTTATTACAGGTAAATCAAATAATGTTAACGCTGTTACGGAAATTGTAATAAGCCGCACAATTTAATACGTTAGTTTGATCAATTCTAAATAAATAATATGCACATAGTTTTTGTAGTAGGTACCTACGCGAACTATTTCCGTCCAAATGTCTATTAGTCATACCTTGACACATGACATTCGCGGCACACCCTCCGTCACACTGACAGATTATTTGAATTTTATAGTGCCATACAATGATATATAAGTAAAGATACGTTATACTCTAACCCCCTTATTCATAAACGTTTGTTAACTTAACAAGCCGCTAATAATTTGTTTGTCCCTTTTGCTCTTATGGACACATTGTTAAGACCGAAAGGAACAAACAATTATTAGCGGCTTGTTAAGTTAACAAACGTTTTTGAATAAGGGGGTTACAAAATGAGCGAAATAAATACTTCACTACAATTTATTGACAGTTGACATACACCTATCTTCATACTTCAAAATGCGTAAAAGAGATGGCAAAATACATATACTTGTATTTAATAAATAAAAAAGAGACAACTAGCACTTGACAATCGCGCGTGCATTCCTTTATTGATAAACATTGTTTTATCTTTGTTACTCTCGATCTTAAACAGCATAAGCTTGTCTTTTTCTCTAAGTCAGTCAAAAACGTCAAAATGGCGTCTTATTTATTTTCAATAAATAATAAAATTGAAAAAAATATATCATTCAGTTTAATGCGCATGATGTGTGAATGATGCTAAGGGCATTTTTGCATTTTATTTTGTGGTTTTCGCTATTGTATAACATAAAATGACATTTTAGGGCGCAGTTCATGTGATTTGCAAGAACTCGGCAGTGGTGCACAGCACACCTCTTGGTGGTCTGGGTAGGACTAAGAGCGATTGTTAGAATTATCGCAATCTGAGCGCTTCAATTTTAGAACCGGTGTAACATATCTTTACTTATTATATCATCGGTGCCATAACAACTATAGTAACTAAATAAACATAAACTCGTCAATAAAAATACTTCAGAGTAATACTGCGGAAGAAAGTACAGTCAAGTACAAAAATATGTTTCGAAAGAATCCTCTTATAAATATGTTACGACGCTCTTATTACACATACTTTGCACTGGGACATATTGTTGAGCATGCATTTATATACCTACACCTTATTTTCCCTTTGACTGTACCATAAACAAATAATATAATAAGCATTGATAGCATTAAACTTACTTAGGTATTATTGGCCCTTATTCCTTTGAAATACGGACTCTTACTTTTTTCACATGGGTAAATACTTTGAAAGCAGATAGGATTGACCTTGCAAGTATGAACAAATCCAGTGACAAAGTTAAGCCGTAGTCAACTTTACTGCGTTAACATTTTGAAAACAAGATTTCCTTATAAAAAAAACATTAGAAGACGTAGGTACAGAGGAGAAGCTGGAAATAAATCCATAATAACCATTTAAAGTAAGTTGTAAGTATATTTGACATGTGTTATTACTTATTATTAACATTAAAGAATTTGAATTGAATACACAATACATAATTACTATAATTAGGTATTTTTAAAGTACAAAGATATTGTTGGTATTGTGTCCGCTCAAAAATCTCGTTTTCTTTTATAAATCAGTGCGGCCATATATTATGAAAAACTAAATGCAAAAGAACGTACTTATTGTGAAAACACGAATCAAATTACTTATTAACGAAATATTTTGATTTGTATTTTTTTTCCCCAGTAGTCACACTACTTAATACTATTTTTTTTTTTTTTTATCAGCCTGGTTTAGTGTCCCACTGCTGGGCAAAGGCCTCCCCTCTTTTCCTCCATTCGGCCCGGTCGTCACATTTCTCCCACCAATTCGGATAAATTATAAATATAAGATATCATATACCAAAGAAAAACGACCAAGATCACCTAACGTCCGAGGTGGGGATCGAACCCACGTACTCAGCTTTCGCGGCTGATGTCTGTACCCCTCGGCCACTCGGTTAAGACCGAGTGGCCCCACACCCAATCCCACCTCGGACGTTAGGTAATCTTGGTCGTTTTTCTTTGGAATATGACATCAAATATTTATAATTTAAGTGCAAAAGATTAAATAATCACCAAATTAAAAATGTAAAAAACCGACTTCAACTGGTTTCTCCAAGATTTCCGATTTGTTTCCATCATTGGTTTCCTCAAATCCTACTTTCTGAAGGCAAATTCTTGTAAATGAATGAAAATTACCAAAAGCGCCATACATGTACCTATAACATTTGAAGAGATCCCTCGATTTCACCAGGATCCCATCATCAGACCCCAACTTGGTGCCAATGGGACCATCTCGGGGTAATACACGTTCGATCACAAAAAGAAATTTTAGAATCGGTTCACTATTCTCGGAGATATCAGGTAACATACATACAACAAAAAAAAAAAAAAAAAAAAAATCAGTCGAATTGAGAACCTCCTCTTTTTTTTGAAGTCGGTTAAAAACAGTAAATTACATTTATTTTGTATTAACGTTGATTGTTACGGTTGTCCCCATTTTGAGAAGTCTACAAGACATTCAAGTACCCATATGCATCGAAAATCGCACACGTATCAAACATATATGGCGACCACCGGAGCGTTCATATAGAAAGGAGCTTACGCGTGATTGCTCGACTTGCGGCGCGGCGTGCTAAATGAACCATAATATGACGATAATTAAATCACGTGATATTGCCCTACGATATTGACAGGTGTACCTAATTCCCTACGTTGTAACAGACTTATTTTTTTATCGGTTTTTATTTTCCAAACTGTTCAATTTATACAGGGTGCTCGCGAGGAAACCGCAAGATTGTAACTATGCATTCTAGACATCAAAATAAACAAAAAATATTATGAGACCTAATGTCAAATTCCACAAAAAATATATTTTTTTCTTTTTTTTTAGACTTTTTGAATACTTTTTAACATTTCCGATACTTTTTATCATAACAACAATTTGTTAACATAATTTTTTTAGGAACAGAATTTTTCGTAAAGTCTATTCTTATTTTTTGATTGTCAGGCAAAAGATGTGGTAATATTAGAACACATTGTGGTAGCATTGTAATCAAAAAGAAGTTTTATGACGAGTTACGTCAAAAACATTTTTCCAAAAAAGGTTAATTATCTCTGGAACCAAGCCGAATCCAGGAAATTTTATGTAACATTAAATACTCTTAATATGCTCAGGAATTCAGAATTAAAATCTTGCGGGTTCCTGGCGAGCACCATATTTAAAATCTAAAGGGCAGCATATTTCCAAGCACCAGCACTAACTCTGGTGCTTAGAATATGGGACAGCGACAGGATATCTACACATGTAACATCCCAGACAGTACTTGGGTCTGTACCTACTACCTATACAGGGTAGTAGGTACAGACCGGTGGTGCTTGGAAATATGCTGCCCTCGGTAGCAGCTACATCTTTGCGGTGCTTGAGGTTGAAACTTGGGAGCCGTGAGAGGCAAGTGCGCGTCGCCCTGCAACCATATATAACATGGACGTCTAATGGCAGCTCAATAATGCCCCCAAACACAACTGTTCAATTGTGCCATGATGGGCAGGACATAGCGCTTTTCTTAACACCGCGCATATTTCGGCGCAACATCTTTGACAAATGTTGGACAGACCAATCACAACTATTTTTAAATGGCGGTTTAAGTTTTTATAGGTTGATATAAAATTTATTACCGTGATGGATTGAAGAGGGGGTGACATTTGACAACTAAAAATTAGGACCGCTTTTGAAAGGCAATTTAGTATGGCATGCGACTTCCATGTTTTATTTGTTCGTAGGCGTCGCCTCTATAAGGACATTTCCAAAAACCTTAATAGAGGTGTCGGGTGACCAGAGGGCTGGCCAGAAAAACTCAGCATAGCAGTCCAGCGCGGCAATGCAGCCAGCCTTCTGGGCACTGTACCTCCCTAGCAGGACCCGAGGCTATCGTCAGCTCTTCCGTCTTTAGTTACGTCAAACAGACGTTTCGTGATTTCAGCAAACAGGTAGGTAAGTACTTGAAATCTCCGAGAATCTCCGACTGTTAATTAGTCTTAGACTTTGTTAGCAATTAGGAACCTAAGCTTAAGTCTAATAATTATTGCTATGGCCTGACAGCGCAACTGTGTATGCAGCATATTCTTCCTGTGATATTTATGTATTAATTATTTTGCAATAAATTAAATAATATAAAATCATGAACCGATTTTTTTAAATAAAAGATGGTTCCGTGGTCTCTAAAGACGCATTCAGACCAAACTAGAAGTCGCTATTCTAACCTCCTACTCTACGAAATTCGATCGTTACACGAAACGTGATTCGTTAATTTCGTAGAGTGGGGGATAGAATAGCGAATCCTCGTTTGGTCTGCATTCCAGTGCACCTTCAGTCGGGGTCTGATGAAATGATCTTGGAAAAATCGGTTGACGTCGGCTTTAGTTTTTTAATTATTAATGATACTACCGAAATTGCGCACATTTGTAGAAACTAATGTTTAATGGCATGACGCTATCGACGATACGTAGGTTAAGGTGCATTTAGACCAAACGAGCATTCGCTCAATCTATCCCCCACTGTACTAAATTCATTCGTTACACAAAACGTGATTCAACGAAATTCGTTGATTTCGTAGAGTGGGGGATAGCATGAGCGAATACTATCGAACGAGCATTGCTCATGCACTTTAAAGCACGCGACTTCGCACTTAAATGACGCTATCTGTAGACCCTAATAAAACATGATAGCTAAGGTCCATGTACGGTTTTTAGTATGTTAGTTTCAGTTTTCATTTTTTGTAGGTACCATTCAATATATTCAAATGATAATACAGTTCTAATAATGGAAATCCCAAAACCACCACCATTTTGCCAGGAAACAAAGCAAATGTAGTATATATTATTATTTTAGGCACTGGTCTCATCGCGAGCTGCTAAGCTATGAACACGAACAAAAGATACGCAGTCCCGTGTAAATAAAAGAGACACGGCGATACTCGCCCGGCGGTGATAGCTGATAGTTATCACTTTTGTTCGTGTTTATAGCCCATAGTTCATAGCTTAGTAGCTTGCGATGAGACCATTGCCTTCTATCTCTCCACTTCAATTAGGGTCTAGTCTCCGTATTAGACATTTTTGGCGCCTAAAACAATGTCTTGTCCTGGGTTATCGATTGTGACATATTTATAAGGCTTTTAGCTCCTTCTCAAGTCTGGTCCGCCGTCCGTTGCTTTGCCACGGGGAGTTACTCGTATTAGAATGTTTAGAGCTACGTTTATAAATAGAGTAATTATCCTCACTTCTGTTTGCGTGCCCAAACCAATGGAATCTATTTCAGGGCTTTTCTGTCACAGTGCCCTAAGCAAAATTGTTTAATTAGTTATTGTCTGAGTTTGTCTATCTAATCTTTCGAATTTTCACTCAATATCTCAAAGGTTAGCTGGAAGAGATCTCTTATACGGATAAGTTCGCCTTTGTATCTAAATTTCTGTATAACTGTTTTTGCAAGATATTCTGTGTACAATAAAGTGATTTACTACAATCTACTACTATTACTTAATAATAGACAGTGGCGGGACAAATGAGGAAATGAGCTGCCGCGACTGCCGCGAGATACTGTCACCTGACTACTCTTGTGCTTAGCTTCTTGTGCTCATTGCAAAACAGAGAAATGTAGCAATATATACACGGTCCTCGTGAGCATTCCGAAAGATTTTAATGCTGAATTCCTGACCATATTTAGAGTATTTAATGTTATATAAAGTTTCCTGATTTTCGAAATAAGTTTTTCGACGTAACTCGTCATAAAACTTCTTTTTGATTACAATGCTACCACAATGTGTTCTAATATTACCACACCTTTTGCCTGACAATCAAAAAATAAGAATAGACTTGACGAATAAACCTGTCCCTAAAAAAATAATTTAAAAAATTAATTTTAACAAATTGTTGATATTATAAAAAGTATTACAAATGTTAAAAAGTATTCAAAAAGTCTAAAAAAAAATTAAAATATTTTTTTTGTGGAATTTGACATTAGGGCATTTTCACTTCTAGGGACACCCAATTAGCTTAACACTCACAAAAAAGTTTACTTCGATGTCAGTTTTGTAGTGTGTGTCAAGAAGTGAAAATGCCCTTAGGTCTCATAATATTTTGTTTATTTTGATGTCTAGAATGCATAGTTAAATTCTCTCGCAATGCTCGCGAGCACCGTGTATTTTCTAGCAAGTAGATGTAAGGTAAGGCAAAAAATAAATAACCTGAGAGACCGTACACACGGCAGCGTGAAATGGCCGTCTGTCTGTAAATGAATCATCCCGTTTTTCGTTCTCTCCGGCTTTCCGCGGGATCTCGTTTAGTAGTGTACGGCTGTACGACCTGTACGTGCTATACCGTTCGCAGTTCGAGATAGCTCTAACTTCCTGTTTGCATCCGGTATCGTGCAAACGGGATTTTGCCGTGGGAAGGTACCCTAAGCCTTTAACTGAAAAAATCATGTTGATCATACATGGGAATTTTTATTTTTATTGTCCGAACATCGATTTATTGGAAACATATGCATCTGATCCCATGTAGAATTTGGATATTTTTAACTCCTAACTAACTTTTATTTATAACTCATTTTGTAAGCAATCATTGGCAATTGGTGGCCTTGGCAATTCCATGCAAGAATGTAATGAAAATTACCAAT
>JALPQI010010996.1:0-43382 GCA_025490895.1 Thaumatotibia leucotreta
ATTCAGCCAGTCGAGGTTTGCTTCCTTCGGAGTTGCTGAACCACAACCTGTGGTGGGGCCCTGTTTGGTTGAAAGATTTTGTTCCGGTTGCAGCACTCCCAGTTCAAACCGTCGAACTACAACCTCAACACTGTACTCCAGCTGCCGCTTTCACAGTGCAAGCTGTCGAGACACGTGTTAAAGACTACCCGGCTGCTGGCGACAGCTGCCACGATGTCGAGGATCCCTGGCTTATCGCACGTTATAGTTCCTTGCTCAGGCTCCAGACAACTGTCGCTTGGTGCCTCCGCTTTATTAACAACGCGCGAAAGTCAGCTCAGAACCGAAAGGGGTATTTAACTGTCAATGAGTTAAATAACGCCCTAATCACTATGGTAAAGCTCGTTCAATTAGCAGCTTTTCACGATACGTTCAAGGCGTTGCGTGAATGTCGTACGCCTAAAACCCGGATTATTCGTCTCAATCCGTTCATTGATGACGATGGCCTGCTAAGAGTGGGGGGACGCCTCGTACATTCACGGCTAACTTACGCTAGCAAGCATCCTTTGCTTCTCCCGCATTCGCACCATCTGACTCACATTTTGATTGATCACTACCATTTAATGTTTGGTCATGCAGGCGCTGATACGTTGCTGACTGTAATCCACCGCCGGTTCTGGATATTATCAGCACGCAAGGTCGTCCGTCATAGGATATTCAAATGCCAACGGTGTTACAGACTCAAAGCCAAGCCGTTAACCCCGTTCATGGGGAACCTGCCTGCCAGTCGAGTCACCCAGGCTAGGCCCTTTCAAAAGGTCGGCGTAGATTTTGCTGGGCCGTTTACCGTCAGAGCGTCTAATTTACGCACGCCTAAAACCTACAAGGCATATCTCTGCGTTTTCATCTGCTTCGCATCCAAAGCAGTTCATTTGGAAGTCGTGTCTGCACTGTCCACCGACGCTTTCCTGGCGTGTCTGGACCGCTTCGTGTCTAGACGGGGGTTGCCCTCGGACATATTCTCAGATTGCGGCACAAATTTCGTAGGTGCTCGCAACCACTTGAAACTGATCTACGACAGCATTGATGAAACTCAGATCCAACAAAAACTTGCACCTCAGCAAATCACATGGCACTTCAATCCCCCTTCTGCACCCCACCATGGCGGTCTTTGGGAGAGTGCCGTGAAGTCTGCCAAAACCTTACTCACGCGCATTATCGGCGACCGCGTCCTCACGTTTGAGGAGCTCGCCACCGTTTTCGCTAAAATCGAAGCCATAATCAATTCCAGACCTCTGTGCCCACTTAGCAGTGACCCCAGCGACTTCGATGTTCTGACTCCGGGACATTTTTTAATTGGGCAACCGCTTCTCTGTGTTCCCGAACATAACGTCGATAAAGCTCCCGCCAGTCGCTTGAATCGTTGGCAGCTGTTGCAGCAGATAACTCAGCATCTGTGGAAACGTTGGCACAACGAATACCTGCATACCTTGCAGCAGCGACAAAAATGGCTCACTCCCACACCTAACCTACAGGTTGGGGAACTGGTGCTTCTCGTTGAGCCCAACAGTACACCCCTGCAGTGGCGCAGGGCCCGTGTTTCAAGGATATGCCCTGGCACGGATGGGATTGTTCGCGTGGTGGAGGTCAAAACTTCTAACGGTACGTTCATGCGTCCAGTGGTCAAGCTGTGTCCACTGCCTAACGCACATTAACCGTCAAATTTGATTATTAAGTCGCTTAACCACCATATCATACAATTTAGTTATAAGCTTTCACAAATTTGATTACTTTTGCAATTGTCAACATTCATTGAACAAGCTTTCCTTTTTTTTTTATTAGAAGTCTGTTTAATATGTTTCAAAGAATTGCAGATACTTTCAAGAGCACGTCTGCTCTTCGGGAGGCGGTATGGCGCTTACCGAATCATTTTCACATCCCTAATGGATGTTCGCATCCCTATCCACCTAAATCTACCCTTTTATATTTTCCTATTTTGCAAACCACCTTGGGGGTAGACGGGAAAACTAGTGACATCTACCTTACCGCTCCGAACGCCAGGTCGAGAACATCTCCCTCCGGCTAACTTATTCGCGAGTGACGTACAAACTCAAGGAAAACCACGGAAAATCATCTACATCTTTATACAAATATACGCCCCGGGGCAGAAGAGAGCAGAAGTGTGGCAGCGCGTCCTACAAAACCTAGCACGCGGGGGACATTCGTGGAACCAGGTTTGCTCCCAATTCCCTTCTCTTTTTTCTCCGCTTCCCAGATATAGTAGATATATTTTATTGCTCCAGTAGTTATATATTGAGACTTTTGAGCCAAGCCATATGCTACAGCTCCGCTTTGCTTCGCTTTCGCGGCTGGCTCAAAAAATCCCAATATATAACTATAATTATGCAGCTGTGGGCCAGAATCCCGTGATGCATTTGAGCTAGTTTCCGTTCATAATAATGCAACTGTGGGCCAGAATCCCGTCATGCATTTGAGCTAGTTTCCGTTCATAATTATGCAGCTGTGGGCCAGAATCCCATGATGCATTTGAGTTAGTTTCCGTTCGTAATTATGTAGCTGTGGGCTAGAATCCGACTTGGGTTACTTTTCCTTGCATTGAACAATATGAGTTAGAATCCAAGTTGGTTAGTTCCAAATACATTAACGTGATTTAATTCGATGCTAATAAAAAAAAGCAAAAGGCTTAACACAACGGATACAAGCTAGCATTGCACCAACCAGATCTTGTTCTACTCGAGAACTAGATCTCGTAACGTACCATCATTGCCCAGATTTGCAACGGGTAGAGATTTGCCGGGCTAGGTTTATTACGGTGTTTGTCACACTCTCACAACACAGAATTGGCCAGAAACTGTGTGTCAGAGGTGGATTGATGTTTGAGATTGAGATTGATATTTGAGATTGATATTTGAGATTGATATTTGAGGGTGGATCTCCAACGTTACTACGACCGTCTAGCAACATGGATCACCGGTTGTGTATTATACGCCACCGCGTGTGTGTATTATACGTCACCACGTCATATTGTACACCACCTGCATACAGAGTATGGCAGGAAATTTTAGGTGTACACGCTGTCGCGTTACCAATTCAACGTCACAAAGTTGGCTAGACCCTGCAACATGAACTGATAAGAGCACTGCAACTACCGGTCGGTGTAATCGCTTGTACTCCGATGTTCCTATCAATGTAAATTATATTTATGCAAACTACTATAAAAACTTCATAAGCGCGATGCAGGCCTAGTGTTCTGATTGGTTGGTACATATGACGTCGATCCTATTCATTTAATAATTTTAGTTTAGCCTTAGTTACATATCTAACGGCTCTGGTGAAAAGAGTGCAACTTCCCGATGCTTGTGAGAAACGTTATAAGTTGAATACAAGTATATAGGTTTATACACCGTTTTCCAAAAATTTCCGATGAGTTATATCCTTTTACACTAAAGCCCCAGATATGCATATAATAATGCAATGTAGAATGAATAATTGTGTAGACTGGTCACTCACTGTTTCTATTCCTACCTATATCTTATGAACTTGAAAACGTAAATTTTATGAAAATATAGGATAATCTACGAAATCTCTGATTTTTAAAAACTCTTATACTCGTATAAGGATAATGGTTAGTTGTATGAATGGTAGTATGAACTTAAATTAGGTTTTAAACCTTTCAATTCGGATGTAAAAGCAAATCTATAGTAACATACTGGTATTTACTGAATTCTTATTTTCATTTTTATAATAATCATGTCGACGCTTTCGGTTGGTTCAAAGAGGAGGCAGCATATTAGGCTGTGGAAATATTATGGCCGATGACGATGATGAAAACATGTACCTATCTGGTTTTTATCATTTTGTTATCAATGTTTCACTCAAGAAAAATATAGACAATAGTAATAAAACAATATAAAATGAATATAGACAATAGTAATAAAACACATTTCATTTTATACCTTACGCTTATTTGCAAGTAACGTAGTATAAACATTATAAGAAATGAAATGACGCTTCTGGTTAGGTATAACTTATCGCAACTCGTAACATGCTAGTCTTATAAGTCAGCATTTTATGAATGTAAGGTGGCCGGCGCTGTATTCTTTATCATGTATTATGTTACAGATATAGATTTATAAATAGATGGCTTATGAATCTTTTAATCCTTGATCTTAAAACAACGAAATAGAATTATACAATAGGTTCAAAAATCAATACTAGTTAAAAAAAATAGTTAATAGTTAATAGTTTTCAATAAAATTGATGTGTAACATATAGGAAGTTATATTGCCGCGTGTGTTTAACCTTTCTAGAATAATTAAAAAAAAATGCATAACATTTGGATTTATCAATAAAAACGAGATAAATGAACAACCTTATTCCTATAATTTTGGAACTTTGTCCATCGATTACTCGCGATTTTCAGTGATGATACTTTTTTGTACGTCATGAGAAGCTCTCTTTAATGAACATTAAGTGTAGAAACCAAATTTGTCATTTTAGAATAAGTATTTTTTAGAAAAAGTCACAGTAAGAAGAGTTAGTCCTGACGAACCCTAAATTTACGTAAATATAATTCTGATTTTCACTTTTTTCCCTTGCAATATTAAAAAATATTTCGTATCCTATTTTATTGTACCTTGTAAAAAAATAGATTTAAGTCTATTTTCGTTGATTGTTCCCGGTTAGTTTACCCGCAAATAGAGTTTAGGTAATTTTCTTATCTGTTTAAGTTCACAGGCTTTTTTCATACTTAATTTATAAATGTATTTATGCCCAATTGGAGAAAAGAATATGCGCTAACGATAGTGATGATGAAATTTACTAAAATTAAAACGTTCCTTCTAAATAGGCATGTTCATTTACACGTGTTGCAATGTTCACAGTTTTCTTTGACAACCCGATACTCTGCCGCCGCGCCTTTGTGGTAAACAAGTAACTAGCTATGTTCAATACTATTTATGTACTTAAAGTTGAATAAACTATATTACCATTTCAAATAATAATATTTAGGTCTAAAGTTGAGTACTTGAACTCAACGCTTGAGTCATAAAATTTTGTTTGAGTAAAATACTAATTCATCAAATATTTTAGTATAAAATATAGCGTTTTTATGCACCAATTTCTTTACTATTCCGTATTGTGCATTGTGCTGTTCGTTTGTTATTTAACAAGTGAAGTGAAATAACCTCAAACTCCAATTAAAATGTAAGTAAGTACTCTATTTATTAGGTTTGTAAGAAACTTTGTTTAAAGTAATGAAGTTATATGCTTATTATTAATTTTTAAGGTCGGACTCCGAATATTCATCATCATCATCGATCGCGCGCACGCCTTCGCCTGAACCGATGAAGATTTCTACAAAGGATACTAAAAAAAGGAAATCGTCCTCAGCATCAAGGTATTTCACATTTTTTATTAAAATAAAATAGTTTGCATATTTTTATATTTAACGATTTTCTAGTTTCGAGTCACTTGATTTTATTTTGATAATAATTTAAACACGTTTTTCGGCTTTAGCTATGATCCTTTCTTAATATAGTTCAGAGTAAAAAACTATAACATTTCTCTCAAATTTGTACATAAATTACATACTTACATGTATTTTAATAGATTTCTTTTTTGTCTTTTAGGTCTGAATTTGAAACAATTAAACAGCGTCAACGTACAGCATCACCTGTGCCTAAGAAAAAAACGAATAAAAAAGTTCGTGCAACTAATAAAAAAAATAATTAAGGATCTAGGTACAACATTTTCTTATTGTTTTTTGAAAATGAATTCGGTATTGTCATTACGCAACTATTAACATGATTAATTCGATTGAAATATTATAATGATATTTTATTTTTCCAGTTCTTCAAAAAAATCACCTGAAACCGACATCTTCAAAATCATACGCGAAGAAGATAAGATCACCGACGGACAAAAACTGAAAACTACTCAGACAACATCATCGTTCACGAGTCGTGTATCTACGGGGTCTTCTCGGCGTACTACGATCACGGACGGTAACTTTTTTATTGATTTGAAAGTGTATAATGTTAGTGATTATCAAAAAACGGACCCTGAGGATCGTTATAAAAAGGCTTTAGCGGTGGTTAGATTACAATGTAAGGAGGACTCGTCTGAGTGGAATCAAATTCAAACGTTTTTAGGGCAAGCCTTTAATATTTTTGAACATTGTGAGCCAGTTTATTTTAATAATTATAAAAAATAAATAGTTAAATACATGCATGTCTTATGTATCAAAATTCATAATAAGCCTTCAAATATTGTTATTTTAAATTCAAAAGTTGTTAGCTTCATTATTATATAATAACGTTATAAAATAGGTGGGTTATAAGAATAATCTCTGTGATAGCAAGGGATGGATACGCCTCGAATATGAATTAAATCTTAAGCATGATGTTTTAAATTCAAAATGTCTCGTGCTGCTATCTGAATATTTGCCATACAAAAATATTACAGGTTTTCTGTTCATTTGTCATAATGCCAAGTATAAATAAATAAAAAATAATATTTATATATTTTTTAAATTTCAAAGAACTGACAGGGTTGCTTTGGAGAGCTATTATTAAAGAGTATTTATAAATATATTCAAGGCGTATCCATAATTTGCATAGTGTCTTGATCATTTCATTTTTAAAATCCAAGTCAGCCGTTTTGATTTTTACAACGTATGCTAACAGTAAACATTTTTCGGTGGATAACAAGTAACAACGGATATATTTTTATTCGTGTATGACAAAATACGGTTTCAAAATAGTCTAACAGGTTTAACATTTGTTTTTTGTTTATAATAAAATCCATCATGCCTTTTTGTGTTCCGTGTAGCGCGTCTGTAGATAAAAACAAATGGATAGGCCACCTTCGAAGCACTGCACATAAAACAATTGTAAGTTCTAATACAGTACTCAATGATGGTGTTGAAATAGTAGAGTCAGCATTTCGGATGCGCATTGCTACTTATCGTATATCAGCAAGCAACGACCAAAGTCTTGGGTCTGTCGATATATTTATGAACTCTATTAAAAACAAAATAAAACGGCTTTTAGATGATTCACTTATGAAACATACGTGCGTCAAAGTAAATTTCGAACTTTTTGGGATGTTCCTAATGTTCAAAGACAATAGTCAATCAATAAAGTCATTTGGAACTAAAAATAAAATTTTATATCTAAGTTATGATTTTGATGCACTTTTTTGCGAGATAGTTAACAGTCTAAAGAAAAAATTTGAGGAGTTTCAAGATCGTGATAGTGGGTGGGCTTTTGTCAGTAATTCACATTTAGAGATTAACATAAACAAGTACCAACCATTACGAGGTTCAAGCTATGTAGACCTACCAAAGTTCATTAAAAACAAAAAAGCGTGTATAAATATACAAAACAAGGATCAATGCTGTTTTTTATGGTGTGTAACAGCGGCTTTGCATCCTTGTACCAAACATCCTGAAAGGGTATCATCATATCCTGATTTTCGTGACGTATTGAATATTTCAGAAATTTCTTTTCCAGTCACATTTGTGGACATCAGAATATTTGAAAAGAACAATCCGACGATTTCATTGTCTATTTTCGGTTTAAAAGATAATAAAATTATTGTGGGTCCACTTTACAAGTCTGTAGAAACAAATAATAAGAAAAGTAGAAAAAATATAAACCTTCTTTTAATGGATGATGGTAGCCGCCCACCGCATTATGTTTTAATTAAAGACTTGAGTCGTCTGGTGCGAAAACAAGTAACGAAACATAATGGTAAGATATACTTTTGCGAAACTTGCCTACTATTTTTTCGTGCACAGGACGAACTAGCAAATCACTTATGTACTGGAATAGTTACGGTTTTACCAGAGAAGGGAACTGTCATTAAGTTTAAACATTTCGATCGTAAACAGAATGTTCCATTCGTTATATATGCAGATTTTGAATCATTACTAGAACCGACTGAAACTACTGATACTGATACTGCTGATACTAGTGATAGTAATGTCCCTAACACAACAACCTTGCATCATCATGTACCAGCCGCCTTTGGATATTATATTGTGTGCAATGCAGATCCAAGTCATAATCGTTATTTCTCTTATCGTGGTACTGATTGTGTTGATAGATTTATGGAAGAAATTTATAAAGATATTAATGACATTTATAGAGTAGTTAACAATAATACCCCCATAATATTAAACGAGAATGACGAGCAAATTTTTTTTAACTCTAAACGATGTCATGTATGCAATCATTTCCTATTTTCTGATCGGGTTAGGGATCACTGTCATATTACAGGAAATTATAGGGGAGCAGCTCATAGCCTATGCAACTTACAATATAAACGTCCTGGTTTCGTACCTATTTTTTTTCACAACCTGTCTGGTTATGATTGTCATCTATTTATTAAAAAACTAGGTGAGGCGCCTGGAAACGTAAAAGTTATACCTAAAACCAAGGAAAACTATATTTCTTTTACCAAATTTATTCCAATTGAGAACGAGTACTTTCAGCTTCGTTTCGTAGATTCTTTTAAGTTTTTAGATGCAAGTTTAGAGAAGCTAACTAAAACTATGCAGAAGTCTGACTTTGTTCACTTACGTAAATATTTTTGTAACGATGATGAATATAATTTACTTACACGAAAAGGCGTGTTTCCTTATGAATATATTGTTACGTTCGTGGGGTGGGTTTTCTATAGAAAATGTATAAATAAGCCACTAATTAAAACTGATACTTTAATTACTAATTAAAAGAACAAACACTTTACTAAAACACTATTAGTCACACACTTAACACTTCAAACTGGTACACTTTTACACTCTCAAACTCGCCGATAGAATCGCAGTCTTAGCTCTTGATGTTATCTCTTCGCTGTCTCACTTGAAACTACTCCTCGGCCGGGTCATGCTGTGTATTTATACCAGCCACTCAAATCTACAAAGTACGAGAAGATTCGACTCTAGAAAGTTCCCGAGTTAGGTGCGCGAACATTCTAGAGTATCGCTGTCTCTTTCTACAGGTTTCTCTTTCACACCCGTCCAGAATGTTCTCTCTATAGCTGTCTCATTCACATCCTTCCAGAACATTCTCTCATGCTGTCTTTATCTAATAGTGCTTTCTCTTTCACTCCTATAGGAAATTTAGCTATATACCGATTTGTACTTGAGAGGCCCAAAAGGGGTCCTGAAAACGCCTGAAAACGGGTTTTCAGGTTATTGCGCCATCGGATAGAGGGTATCCTGAAACGGCCTGAAAACATGTTTCAGGCGCCTGAAAACGACGGTATCTGGAGTGAATATTTGATTTTGTAGTATGTGAAAGAGGACCTTCTGAAACGGCCTGAAAACGCATTTCAGCCTGCTGAAAACGCTTCTAACGTGTCTAAAATCATATTTGTAGTTTTTATCATGCCACCGGCGTAACACTACCCCCTCCTAAGACATGCTCGTCCCGAGCATCATTATTTCCGTGGTATTTGGCGAGCCGGTCTACGTGGACAATCTTGCATGGGCTTCGTAAATTCCTCCGTATCCGATACGTAACGTCATTGATCTTCGTAACCACTCTGTACGGCCCGTCCCAATTCGGGGACAGTTTCGGAGACTTTCCTTTCTTTCTCATAGGGTTATGTAGCCACACCAATGAGCCTTCCTCGTACCCAATTTGGTTGGACTTCCTGTCATACCTGGTCTTCATCCTTGTGCTAGCTTGAAGCCCGTGCTCGCGAACTAGACTATAAACGTCATCCATCCGGTCTCTTAGATCGCACACATACTCTGTTATAGACCTCGGAGCATCTGGTGGTCGTCCTGTTAAGAGGTCAGCAGGTAAACGAAGCTCTCTTCCGAAATTGGCATATGCGGGAGTAACTGCAGTGCTTTCATGGGTGGCGGACCTGTATGACATCAAAAAGAGAGGGATATGCCGGTCCCAATCTTTTTGGTGACTTTCGACTACCTTGGCAAGATGTCTCTCCAGGGTCTGATTGAATCTCTCAACCATTCCATCGGACTGAGGATGATATGACGTAGTTCTTGTCTTATGCAATCCCATGATTCGACAGGTCTCTTGGAATACCGCAGATTCAAAGTTCCTGCCTTGATCGCTGTGTATCTCCAGGGGTACTCCAAAACGGCAAATTACTTCATTGACTAACTTTTCCGCTATTGTGACTGCTTCCTGATTGGGAATAGCAAACACTTCAGGCCACTTGGTGAAATAGTCCATCACAACAAGAATGTACTTATTTCCAGAGTCTGATGTAGGGAACGGGCCTGCGACATCTAACGCAATCCTTTCCCAAGGTGCTCCAACATTGTAGATCTTGAGCGCCCCTCTGCTTCGGGTATGCGGTCCTTTAACTGATGCACAGCTTACACACTTTCTACACCAATCATCGACATCCTCGCGGCAGTGGATCCAATAAAATCGTTGTCGAATTTTCATTAAAGTCCTTTTAACTCCAAGGTGTCCACCAGAAGTACCGTTGTGGTAGCTTTCTAAAACGTCTTTCACTCTTTTCCTTGGGACAACAACTTGTAGGTGGACATCTTTCCCATTCGCTGACTCCCATTTCCTGCATAATACGCCATTATGCATGACCAAACTATCCCATTGCGCCCAGTAGCTTTTTGTAACTGTCCCCATCGGAGCTACTTCACACCATTTTGGTTTAGGTACGCCTGCATTAACCCAGTCAAAAATGGGCTTTATGTCGGGGTCTTCTTTTTGTCCATGTTGCATGGATTCATCGCTCCACTCCTCACTAACTGTGTCTGTTCGCAACATCCTCAAGCATTCCTTGCCCTCTTGTCTAAGACAATGCTTGCAGTCATCTGGGCAAGGCCTCCGAGAGAGGGCGTCCGCATTTCCATGCGATTTTCCACTGCGGTGTTCGATTACAAAGTCATATTCTTGAAGCTGTTCGATCCAACGTGCTACCTGTCCCTCAGGGTTTTTAAACTCCAGCAGCCATTTCAAGGCAGCATGATCAGTTCTTATCCGAAACTTCCGCCCCAACAGGTATTTGCTGAAATGCTGTAACGTCTTAACAACGGCCAGCAGTTCCCGCCGAGTGACGCAATAATTTCTTTCTGGCTTTGATAATGATTTGCTAAAGTAAGCGATTACCACCTCATTATCTCCCTTCTTTTGTGACAATACTCCTCCAATGCCTGTATTACTGGCATCAGTATCCACAATAAAGTCCGCTTCTGGATCTGGATATCCTAGTATTGGCGTTTCGCAAAGTCTTTGCTTGAGGTTGTTGAAACTTTCTGTACATCTCTGAGTCCAGTCGAACTGTCGCTTTTCTTCCGTTAGTTCGTGCAATGGCTTTGCTATATCCGAAAAGTTCTTCACAAATCTCCTGTAGTATGAGCAAAGTCCTAAGAAAGCACGTACAGCAGTTTTGTCCCTCGGTATGGGCCAATCCTTTACAGCGCTGATCTTTTCAGGATCTGTCTGGATGCCGTCCTTGGAAATCACATGTCCCAAATAATTGACTTTCTGTTTGAAGAGCGAACATTTCTTTGGGCTTAGTTTCAGATTTGCCTCTCGTAGCTTAGACAATACTTGCTCCAATTTATTAAGGTGGTCATCGAAGTTTTTACCAATGATGATAATGTCATCCAAATAAACCAAGCAAGTATCTCCTAGTAGACTAGCTAATATTTGTTCCATTAACCTCTCGAATGTTGCCGGTGCGTTGCACAAACCAAAAGGCATAACATTGAACTGCCAGAGTCCTTTACCAGTTGAAAAAGCAGTTTTCTCTTTATCCTTATCCTTGATTTCGACCTGCCAGTACCCACTCTTTAAATCCAACGTTGAAAACCATTTCATTCCATTTAAAGTGTCTAGAGTGTCGTCGATTCGAGGCAATGGATAGCTGTCTTTCTTAGTCGCATCATTCAGTCGGCGGTAATCGACACAGAATCTCATAGTGCCGTCCTTCTTCTTCACCAAAACCACGGGGGAACACCAAGGGCTTGTCGAAGGTTCAATGATGCCGCCCCGTCTCATCTCCTCGATCATTTCTTCAACTTCCTTTTCTCGTGCCACTGGAACTCGTCGAGGTCGCTGCCGAATGGGCATCACTTCACCAGTGTCGATTTCATGCTGGACTACGCCAGTTCTTCCAATATCGCTGTCATGCGTAGAGAATACATTGCTATACCGCAACAATAACTGACGTGCTTTGACCAGCTCTTCCTGAGTGAGATCATTTCTTGATTCGCCCAACAACCCTTCTATGTCCGTGGAAAGCAAAGAATCTTCAGATTCCTTATCCTTGGTAGGAGCCTGACAGCTTTGTATCCAAGAGAGTTCCTCACATTTTCCAACCAAAGTACCTTTGTTAAGGACACACTTGGTATCACTGAGGTTGAGAACTCTCACAAATGCTGCAGGTGAAGTTGTAACCACCGTACGAGCTGCCATCCATGGTTTACCGTTGGATACTTTTTCTACAACTACACATCGACGACCTCTCTGACTTGATGTTCCTGGTAAACGCACTGGGACTAGAACCTGTGCCTTTGGTAGGAGAACAGTTCTTCTAGAGCAGTAAACATTCCCACTAATTCCTCCTTCCATAGGAACCTCATCAAATCTAGTTTTCAGGACTCCAACTTCCATGTCAATTTTATAACCATGGCACCTCATAAAATCAAGTCCAATAATACAGTCGTCAATTATGTCGGCAACAATCACTTTATGCCGATAAATGTGCTTGCCGATTCTTAAATCCACTCCTGTCTCCCCCTTGATGGGAATATGCTGGCCAGTGGCTGTAAGCAGCTGTAGATGCTTCGGTTGGACGACTACATGACCTCGAGTCAGGTGTTTCAGAAGCCAAGAATTAATCACCTTCCGAGAAGCTCCGGTGTCGATAGTAAGGTTACATGGTATTCCACCAATTTCTCCCTTGACGACCAGACTATTCCCGTCGTTGACTTGTGAGATCACTACTGGGACATTTCGACCACCAGCCAGCACTCGTCCCTTAGTCCTGGCTCTTACTCGTTTCCCTGCTGCGGCTCTGGTCGTACAGAGCCCTTATTCCTGGTCACAGGGGATTCATCTCGTTCTCTCCTGCTGCTTCTTTTCGGGCAACTAGTTTGTATATGGCCACGTTCTCCACAATGGTAACATCGTGGCCCAAACTCCCGACGTGGTGCAATCGGCTCCCTAGCAGATACCTCACGTAGCTTATAGGATCTTGATGGATCTTGGCGTACAGCTTCAACTTCTAGGGCATGAGCTACGGCATCCTTAAGGCTTTCGTGGTGCCCTAGTCGTACTGCCGCCCTTACTTCCAAATCTCGGATCCCATCAACAAATGCCTGCACCAGCATTGTTTTTATCCAAGAGTCAGCTGAACGTTGGTATGCCTTTCTGACCAGCTTTTCAATTTCCAGGGCCCATTGTTGCAATGTCTCATTACGTCCCTGCGTTCTGTCTTTCAGTTGAGCTCGGTAGACATGTTCTAGATGACTGTCTCCGTAACGGGCTTCTAATGCTTCTAGAAGCCGGTCGTAAGTTTGCTCTTTTCCAAGAGCTTCTAGAATTGTAAGAGCCTCGTCACGAAGTGCCAGCGTCAGAGCCGTCATCGCTTGCTCCTTACTCCAACCGTTTGCTTTGGACACGGACTCGAACTGTAGCTTGTACGCCGCCCACGAAGATGTTCCATCAAAAGGAGGTGCCTTAAATTTTCCACCTCCCGGCACAGATATCTCAGGTGTGCAGGGACTGATGCCACTAGCTACTTTTAATTCAAGCTTCTGGAGGCGACGCTCAACCGCTTCCTCTACAACATGAATCTTGTTCTCCATGTCACTGAGCTTCCCTTGGACTTCGTACATTTCTTGCTTCCATTCAGTAGCAGCCTTGTGCAACTCTTGAAGAATCAATTTCGACTGTTCTTCTTGTTTCCGCGACTGTTCTTCTTGTTTCCGTGACTGTTCTTCTTGTTTCCGCGACTGTTCATCTTGTTTGCGCGACTGCTCCTTCAGGAGAATCAGAATAGTTCTGAGGTCTACGTCTTGAGTACTCTTAGCCTGCAAACCAGACGGACCGGGCTTGGATGCAGTATCCTCACATGCTGGAGGCTCTTCACGTACTGCAATATCCTCCTGCGCTGCAGGTTCCTCACGTGCAGTTTGGCTCCGGGTCACAACTCCTTTTGGCTCGGTCTCGTTGTCACGTGGCGTTATACCCATTTTCTATCCCGCTTCTGACACCAAATGTTACGTTCGTGGGGTGGGTTTTCTATAGAAAATGTATAAATAAGCCACTAATTAAAACTGATACTTTAATTACTAATTAAAAGAACAAACACTTTACTAAAACACTATTAGTCACACACTTAACACTTCAAACTGGTACACTTTTACACTCTCAAACTCGCCGATAGAATCGCAGTCTTAGCTCTTGATGTTATCTCTTCGCTGTCTCACTTGAAACTACTCCTCGGCCGGGTCATGCTGTGTATTTATACCAGCCACTCAAATCTACAAAGTACGAGAAGATTCGACTCTAGAAAGTTCCCGAGTTAGGTGCGCGAACATTCTAGAGTATCGCTGTCTCTTTCTACAGGTTTCTCTTTCACACCCGTCCAGAATGTTCTCTCTATAGCTGTCTCATTCACATCCTTCCAGAACATTCTCTCATGCTGTCTTTATCTAATAGTGCTTTCTCTTTCACTCCTATAGGAAATTTAGCTATATACCGATTTGTACTTGAGAGGCCCAAAAGGGGTCCTGAAAACGCCTGAAAACGGGTTTTCAGGTTATTGCGCCATCGGATAGAGGGTATCCTGAAACGGCCTGAAAACATGTTTCAGGCGCCTGAAAACGACGGTATCTGGAGTGAATATTTGATTTTGTAGTATGTGAAAGAGGACCTTCTGAAACGGCCTGAAAACGCATTTCAGCCTGCTGAAAACGCTTCTAACGTGTCTAAAATCATATTTGTAGTTTTTATCATGCCACCGGCGTAACAATATGAATAAATGGCAACGCTTTGAAGAGAAATGTCTCCCAAATACTATTGCATGGTTAGATTTTTCGTGCATATGTGCTAAGTGCGGTTTTTAACAATTACTTGAATTTGGAAAACACGCTCGGTGTATCAATGAACGTATGTTAAAATATTTACATTTGTTGAATGAATCATTGTTGTAAATTTCAAATATTTTATACATAAATGACCACAATTTACGGTATCAAACTTTTGATATGTTTTGTAATTATAATAAATAGTGTTATTATTTAAATACTTCTTTAATTCTAGTGGAGGTGGAAGATCACCATAACTATTAAAATATTCACAATGATTGTTATATTTAACATAGGCTACCCAGTGAGTTCCATTGTTTTTGGAACTATCTAAGTTTAAAATTCCACATTCTACTCTTTTAGGCCGCTTTGGCAAAGTATCTCTCATAAAAACTCTACGAAAATGGGGAATATCAGAAGAGTGGTTAAGAATATCAACATTTGAAAGAGCTCGCCTGGGTAACCTTTTACTTAGTTTTTTGGCGTTTTTATGCATAATCCTTTTCCATTTTTATATGGTTTAATATGAAGCCCTTTTCCGATGGCAATAGATTCCATCATCTTGTTATGTCGTTCTGATTCAGCCAAGTTTTTTCTTGCGGCTTTGGTGACTACAAAGCCGCAAGAAAAAACTTGGCTACAGCTTTAGCAATTCCGGCAGCTCCACCAGCTAATGACCCAAGCGCAGAAAGTCCTGCAAAAATAGGTATCAGTGGTAATATACCTCCGGTTTTTGGAATCGGTATTACACGTGGCATTCGTACTTTTGTTTTATTAGCAAAAACTTTTTTTGCAGCTATAAGTGCTCGATCGAATATATGACCTTTGAGTTTAGGTTTCTTTTTTATTTCAGCACGTATCTTAGACACAAAATGTTTAAATGGCTTTAGTCCTGCACCAGCTTTTAATTTTGACTTCATGATCTTACGTACTAACCAAGAAGCAATTTTTTCCCCTGTCCCAACATTTTTCGACTTTCCCCTTTGTTTAGCCATTTTGTAAAGTTCTAAATCTGCACGATGTCTATCAGCTAAGTTCGAGTATCTATCATAAGCTATATCGTGCTTCATACACGCATTATCTAGAGGGTTTATTCCTTTATCACCTCTTTGTAACCTTTTATGTAATTTCGTGCCCGGTCCACAATAATTATAACCAGGTAAGTGTAATTCAAAAGGTTAAACTATTAATAGCACTATTTAAAAGTCCTCTTCCTTTCATACCCCTTATGATACTGAGAAATTATATTTACGATAAGTGTATTAATATAACTTACACAACATCATTTTTATCAATCCAACTGTTTTCTTTTTCACTAAGTCCTAACCATTTAACATATAGCTTTGTACCCTTCTTTTTAATCACTCTTTCAATAAGATAAACGTCTGGATACTTTGTTTTTTGCAATTCTTCTTCATAAAAGGTACCGAGTATAGTATTTTTTTGTTGATCTTCAATATGATATGTTATAGGTTGAGTACGATTAACATATTTGATTGTGAATAATTCTGTAGACCAATTAGGTGTATAACCTTTACAAAAGACACTTTTATACTTACTAATACGTACTCGATCTCCTACATTGAATTTATTCAATTTATGATGTATACTAGATTGCGATCTTAAAATGTTTCTTTTTACTTTAATTTCATTTTCGAAATTTACATCAATAGGTTTAAATTTTATTGTACGGTGTACAGTTTCATTATACGATTTCACTATTTCGTCTAATGGAAGACCAACCCATTTATAATTTCCAGCGAAACTAAAATATTTATATAATTTAAACTTAAGCGTCTTTATCAATCTTTCAACAATGGAGGCCTTTTTAGTAGAATACGATGAGTAATGATTTATCTTCAATGATTTTAAACAGGCATCAAATTCATTATTATAAAACTCTTTTCCATGATCTGTCTGTAAGTTTTTAGGTTTTCGTTTACTTGATGTTATAATTAGAGAGAATGCATTTTTCACATCCGTTTTACTCTTGGATTTTATTGGTGTACACCATGCATACTTTGAAAATGTATCAATAACAGTTAATATATATTTATATCCTTTGTTAGTCGTGTGCAGTTTCTGTAAATCAATCAAATCAGCTTGCCATAAATCGTCAATCCCTTTTAATGTAACCGGTCTTCGCTTAAAGTTTTTTCTCGCTGAACGATGGATCTCGTTCACTATTTGTTGTTTTGCCATTATTCAAATATTTTAAGATATTATCTATCTCCTTTTTTGTATAAAAGTTTATTTTCAACTGAGCGGCAAGGTGATAAAGTTGATTATTTATAGTATCAAACAGAGAATCTATAGATTTTTTGTCGTATATATTCTGAATATATTGATCAACGTACTGCTTGTTCACCGCATCATTAGGTGATAAGGGTTGCGCGACTCCCTTTAATTGAGAAGATTTTAAATCAAAATATCCTGCGTCAGTTTTAAGCAAAGCTTTATCCTTAAGTTCGGGAATCTCACTAGATCGCAAGCGTTTATGCACATGGTGACCGAATTTGTCGATGTTCATTATATATTGTATTGAAGTCAAACTACAACTGTTAATAATAAATCTTTATTTTATTTATATATTATTTACTAAACCTGCTTCGTGCAATTCTTCAATGACAGATATGATTTCGTTATCTAATCCCGTATTGCCAGCGTCACGAGATGCTATAAGCAGTTTCAATCTTTCTACTAATTCGTTAGGATCATCCCAATAGACATAAGAAACGTCTGTTTTAGCTTTTTTCATTGAAGGCAAACCATCACCGGATACAAGTATTTCTTCACTTAACGAACGTTGTTTGCTTAATTTGAATAGTGGCTTTATAATGTATAAATATTTCATACCCTTGTTGCTTTTAATCGGCTTATTTGGATCAAAATCACGTCTGTGAGCATTTGTTGTTAATAATAAGGTTTTATACAATCGTTTATCGTCTTCGGTGATTATATGTAAGTCAGGTATTTTCTTAAACAGCAAATTGCTTATACCTTCCGTTAAGCAATAAGATTTTCCGCTTATTATTAGCTCTTTATCATTAACAGTAATCGGATAAGATCCAAACATCAACCTACCCCGCTCCATTCGTACACCAAAAGGAATGTTCGTGTTAGAATATTGTTTTTGCCACAATGGATCTTCACGTGGAGAAGCATACGAATCTGATGTTCTGAATGAAGCATTATTTCATGTGTCGGAATCATTTTCATTGATAATATCATTTTGTTCAAAATCAACTTGATTAGAACTAATGGTACTCTCATTTTCACTTTCAGATTCAGACGATTTTCCCACAAATGTTTTATTAACTAAACTTTGTCTCTTTTCGTTGGCAGAAGGACTATATTTCAAAGTTTTTACAGATTTATTCCAGTTAAAACCTTTGTTATCAAAATCCGTGTCACTAATATTTAGATTGTTATCATTATTATGTTTAACCATCTCATTTAAAGGATCTGTGATTGGTTTCAACATTGTTTCCAACATTATATTATTATTGGTTTTAGCATCACGAATTAATTTAATTTTTTTTCGGACAGCATCAGCAGATTGGAGCACTTTTTGTTTAAATACCTTTTCATCGTTAATTTCAACATTCATGTCTGTTCTAGACCGTTTCATTTTGAGTAATAAGTTTTACATGTCGTGGCTTCCTTTTATGTAAACACCTAATCCAGCACGATAAATGTGTCAAAACCTTTCCTATAGCACCCAGAATTTCTATTACAATCTTTATTTATTACTAAGTACGCGAAACTGAAACCACGACATATCACTTCCTACATGTTCATCATAAACATGTCGTAAATTCACATCATCTTGTTTAAACAGGATTATTAAGTTAGCATTGTCTCTTATCAACTGTTTAGGTATTTTACTGTACGTCTGGTTTAGATAGAAGCTATCTATATTCTTATGTCTTCCCATTGCGAAGTAATCTCGTATATTATTTTGATTTTCACAGGCAACGTCGTCAAAAATCATGATCGAATTAGGGTTAGCATTATGAGGACTTATCACTTCATCATTTTCAGAATATTTATGAAATGAAATTGATGGCACTAACTTTAAAACTTGCTCTAAAAAATCATACATGGGTTGGAAAAGTGTTTTGGAGTAAACGTATACATTATGGAACCGCAGACCTTGTTCATGTAGCAGCAAACCAATAATCAAATTCGTTTTTCCACAGTTTGATGGCCCACAAATAATACATCGAATTGTGTCAGGCAAAAGTGTGCCATGTCGAAAATGGCGTTTATTGGGTGAAGAGCAAACGACATCCAAATGCAATCTCTGCGATTGCTTTATAAACTTCATACTACTAATATGCACGTGTAACAAGTTTGAAGGACTTTTTGTAAATACTGTATTCGTATAAACGTTGAGTATATATTTAAAAACCTGATGTTTATAGCGCATAGTAACTCAATTCGATTGATACAACATTAAGTATGCGTTTGCGTTGTAATAATGTAAGACAGGAGAACGGGAGGCAATCAGAATTTAACGGCAATGCAACGGAAAATAACCCAAATGCATCTCGGGATTCTGTTCCACTACTGCATAATTATGAACGGAAACTAACCGAAATGCATCTCGGGATTCTGTTCCACTACTGCATAATTATGAACGGAAACTAACTCAAATGCATCTCGGGATTCTGGCCCATTTGGGATTTTTTGACCCGGCCCGTAGTTATATATTGAGATTTTTTGAGCCAGCCGCGAAAGCGAAGCAAAGCGGAGCTGTAGCATATGGCCTGGCTCAAAAGTCTCAATATATAACTACTTGCTCCCTTTCAAAATTTTAAGTTACAGTGAAATAATAAATAAAGAAATTAATATCTTGGGACATCTTGCACAAATTGATCTAGTCCCACGGTAAGCTCAATTAAGGCTTGTGAAGTGGGTACCAAGCGACGATATATTAGATATGTACATAAATATAGAGACAGCCATGACCAAGGTACAAATATTTGTGATAAATAAATACACAAAATAATGCCCCCGTCGGGATTAGACCCAAAACCCTCCAGCTTCGTTGGCAGGGGGACATAGTCTACCTTACATAAGAATCTCAATGCTGAGCATTTTGATCTTAACCGCACTGTCAATGTCAAAGATACTCGTATCATTACGGTTTAGATGCCAAAATAGTACATTGTGCATTAAGGGAGGTAAGTACGGAATTACTAACGAGAGTGTTAGAAGCCCGATGCCGTTAGGCGGTGGGCTTTTATGACTCGAGTTAGTATTCCGCTTACCGATCAAGCAATGTTTTTCAAGCAATGGCGCGCTTAGACAGCAAGTGTGTTGAAAATATTTAGACAACTTTATTGCCTTGAAATGAAGGTCATGTAAATATTGTATGTATTCTGCTTATATCATGTTATGGTACCTTCTTAAACGAAATTATTTTGCCACCTAAACCGTAATGATATGTATGACGCGAACTGTACATAAAGGGAATTTGTTTGGAAAGATATTAATTTTAGGATTTAGAGTTGTATTCTACTTAATAACAATAAATCATTGTTTTTACGCTGTTTGTTGTCATAGATTTACTTTGAAGACAAGCCAGTTTGACTTGCATTAGGATCAGTTGCCGTGTTAATAGTACATACATTACATTAGAGGCCGGGAAAATGAGCAGAATTTCATTGCATGTTTGAGAAAAATAACTTAAATAACAAATATCATGCGTCGGTCTTACTGATACAAGTTTAAATTGTTCCACAAAATACTCGTTTTGTATTCAGTTGCGCTATCTGTAATTATTCAATCTGCATTTGGAGAAATGGGGACGAAACTCCAAAACTCTCGCACAAATCCATCGAGAACAAATAGTAACTCGGCTGTTAAACCCACCTCACCTCTGACGTATAATTAGCCCCAAATTATCCAAAGGTACACTGATATTAGGGATTAAAATCATAGATTTCGTTTGATCTACGTCGTTTTAGATTTCTGAAAGCTACTTTAAAATACCATTCAATGAAATAGGTAGTATGACTGTTCAAATACGTCTCCTCAATGTAAAATGTCGTTGAAAATCGTTTGTCCCTGTTTGTGGTTTTTGAGAACGGGCATATAATAATTATATTGCACGCATATTTGTAGACGTAACTGTACTTATAAAGGTATTATAATATTTTAGCCTATTTAATGTCCCACTGCTAGGCACCGGCCTCCTTTCATATATGAGTGGGATTGGACTATAGCCCCCACGCTGCGCGCTGGCCCTAAGCGGGTCGGGAACTTCACATACACCTTTGAATTTCTTCGCGGATGTATACAGGTTTCCTCACGATGTTTTCCTTTACCGAAAGCTAATGGTAAATATCGTCTGATATTCCGTACATTAGTTTCGGAAAACTCATTGGTCCGAGCCAGGATTTGAACCCACGACCTCTGGATTGAAAGTCAAACGTCTAAGCCACTGGGCCACCACCGCATAATTGGATGAAGGTATTGCCATAGATAATTTTTGAGAGGTAAGCTGAATTGAAATGATTGTGAATAGAAAAAGATATTCAAAACTAATTGTACAAATATGAGTGATAATCGTGAAAGTTTAAATCAATGTACCCACTGATTGTACAAAATTATTATTTTTTGTTAAAATAACCTTTAATTTAAGCTGGATTACTTTGTTCAATAATAATGGTAAATAATCAAATGTTTGATTGATTCATAATTTATTATAATCTGCATTTATTAAATACGTATTTAATATTAATTAAGTAAGCGTTACTGGGAAGGTATTTAGTATTATCAATCAGCTACTGTTTTTTAATCTTTATTTAGGCACAAAAGATATAATAATTCTACAATGCATAATTCTTACTCTAACGTAAGAATTTTTTTCTTGTCAGCCTGGTTTAGTGTCCCACTGCTGGGCAAAGGCCTCCCCTCTTTTCCTCCATTCGGCCCGGTCGTCACATTTCTCCCGCCAATTCGGATAAAACGCGTCCAGGTCGTCCCACCATCTCCTTCTCGGTCTGCCAATGCCCCGGCCAGCACCATTGAAGGTTTGCCGTATGCACCCATCAAGGTGGGCCAAAATGGTTTCAGACTGGGACCCACGGGAAACCTTCAATGATGCATAGTAAAATTATATTGTAAACATTTGCTAACTCTTTATACAATAAGTTTGTATCCAGTTATTATTTCATTTAAATAATTAACATGATTACTTTTTTTTGCAAATATCAGTACCATCTCTAATTACATGATTGTTGCATGATTGTCAGTTTAATAGTTAAGTTTTCATATTTGTGGAAACCTTTAATTGGCTTGTTAGATAATTAATTTGTAAAACCTAGTCTTAGTAATTGTAGCTGTTGGTTTTCCGAATAAAATAAAATAAAATAAATTAACGAACGACAAAACCCGTAATTATGAACGTGCTTATATTTTAAAATTGTGATATGAACGTGATATCTAACAATGATGAAAAGTTTACAAAGAAAATCTTTACACTACTGTAAAATTTTTAGAATTAAAACTAACGTGTGACTCAAACATATTTCAATATTTATCAAACGGGTTACTCACCCGACCACGGGTCTGGTCGCGGGTACTCCATGATAAGGATCCTCTAAATGGATCGCAATTATCGATTTTAAATTACGTGAGTAACCCGTTTGATAAATATTTAAATACTACTGTAACTTACAACTACTACAAGCAACTCTAAATTAACCTACCTTTGGCCTAAAATATCGACCACACATTTCGAGATTAGGTACTACTAAAATCTATTAATGTGAAAGTTTAAATGAAAAGTATTAAACCCTAAAGGTGCATTTATACCAAACGAGCATTCGCTCATTCTATCCCCCACTCTACGAAATTCGTTCGTTACACAAAATGTGATCCGTCGAAATTCGTTGATTTCGTTGAGTGGGGGCTAGAATGAGCGAATGCTCGTTTGGTCTAAATGCACGTTAATGAGAATAAAAAGTGCTCCCACGAAATCACCCAACCCTTTTATCATTGAGATGAATGATGGGATTTTTGACTGGGCTAGACAGTTTTATGGCAAAGACCTAGACTTCATTTAGAACTAATTAGTCGGAAATCATTACCTAGGTATGCTAATAAAGCGCTCTGATAATATGATTCTTGTTACTTAATAGCGGAAATCAGCTTAGGGCTATTTGAATTTAAACTTCCTTGTAGCAATGTACAAGTTGGAGAACATTCTCAGAATCGCGGGAATATATTCGGAAATTTCCGAGAATTTTCATGAGAATTTCAGAGCAAGTTCTCATTGAGAATGTTCCCATGAGAACTTATAAAAAAGTGTAATGAAGAATATTATTTTTCACAATTGAGTAAAAAAGACATAAAATATACCTTAAAAGGCCTGCAGTGTTATTCACTAAGGAAACCGCCTTGCTGTCAGCGCTGTGTCAGTGCTGCGGCAGCGTCGAGCCTAAAAATGGTATTCACTAATGTACTTTAAACGACACTAGTGCTCTGCGACGAATGCGGCGTGAGCTGGAACTACATTGCGTCGAAAGTTTGACGTTTAATGTATGAACTTCGTATTCTCTAACGAAAAACAGCGACGAACTCGCCCATAACCTCGCTCACAGCCTCGATTCCTAATGTCAAATCAAACAGCTAGGATTTTAGATAAGGCTGTCTCGACATCGAGCTCGTTGACGAACGCAGCGTCGAATGTGTCAATAAGAGAATAGCATAGCTGTACATACAACGGTTTTGGCATGATTAGATTGCTTGTAAAATTTTAATTGCTGAGAACATTCTCTATAGAAGTTTCACAACTTAAGAAATTTCTCCTCGGTACGTTACTACTTCCGTGAGATATCACAATATTGGAGAAATCTCATCTTTGTGATACAATATAATCTTTCTAGTTCATATTATCTTAACAGTTGCAATTTATATGCGTTAATTCATGGGTGGTCGCTTGTGATGGGCCTCATAAGAAGCCTCAAAGTCGCCCAAAGGGCAATGGAGAGAGCTATGCTAGGAGTCTCTCTGCAAAATTGGATTAGAAATGAGACCATCTGCATCAGAACCAAAGTAACCGGCATAGCTCTCCGAATCGCTATTTTTTTTTAATTTTACATGGTTTTTGAATTTCAATGAGGGCATACTGTGACGACCGGGCTGAATGGAGGAAAAGAGGGGAGGCCTTTGCCTAGCAGTGAGACACGAAACCAGGCTAATGTAATAAAAAAAAAAAACAAGAGACGCACTTACTTATCATCTCGCTTAGACAAGGTCCTCAACCCCAAAACCCCGGACCGTCTGTCCCCTCCGTGACGTCACAGTCTCATTACGCGCGCTCACGAGCTAATAGTCATAAATAAATCCCTAACAACCAAAATCAATATCCGGAGGGGGAAGGATGGCTCCACTTGGGGCTCGATCTGTTTTACCAATTTCACTGCTGTAGGGTTTTCTCTTTAAAATGCCTATGCGTAGTTATAAAATCGGAATAACAAATATAAATAACCAGCCAAGAGCATGTCGGTCCGTAATCAGTGTATAGTTCCGTAGTTATTCAAAATATCTAGGTTATGTTCAGTATTGTTAAACAGGGTGTAAGTCTAATACGGGCGAAGCTCTTAACGGGTGTTAGTTTAAGACATAATAAGTACATTCAAATAACTTTTACTTAAAATTAGAGCAACAAATTTTCCCATACAAAATAATTCGGTGCGCAATGTAGAGCAACATACGCGAGTTAAATAGTCGTTGACAGCTAATTTCAAAAGCAGATGACATAACTGCCATGGCAACAATAACAAATGTTCGTACCTACATTGCTGCTTCGATAATCTTAAAAAAATTCTGTGGGGTCATAATTAAGAGCAACTTTAAAAAAACCTTGCAATCTATGATTACACTAATGAATCCCATGCCTGGTTTAATTGATCGCCCGTATTAGACTTACACACTGTATTTTAAAGTATTCTATAAGCCTACTATTCATGATTTTTTACATATTTTGGGACCCCCGGATCAAAAGTTAGAGGGTAACACATTTTTTTTTATTCTAGAGCAGTTATAGTTAGGGAACAGTTATGTTATTGTATAGTTTATAATTATGTCTGGTTCTATGACATGTGTCGATATAAAACATTAGAATAAATTATTTTGATTTGATTTGATATTTTTCAAACAGGACCAACTCAAATGTGAAAAAATAAAGACATCGTATTTAGTAAAATTCTAACTGAGGCAAAATATAAAATGACAGGATTTTGGGCAAATTTAGACTAACTGGCGTAGAAACTTTAGGTTCATGGGGCCCCAGCGCATGTAAATTGATCGAATCGCGAAACGTCTAGCTGACGTAATTAAATACTGAAGAGCTACCGACTTCCTCGAACAACGCATCGGCATTGTGATATCTACAAGAAGGAAATGCCGCTAGTATCCTCGGATAAGGGCCAATTTTAGATACAGGTTAGATTAGTTTCAATTTATTTATATAAATTGTATAGTTTTGAAAATAAAGAGGTTAAAAAGGTGAGCTAATATTTTAATATGTTTGAGTCTCACGTTAGTTATGATTGTAAAATAAGTTAAGAAAAAATAATTTATATTTATTTTACAATAAACATGTTAGATAAAGAATCGAGTTCAAAAAAGATTTTAACCCTTTACCTACGGGTGTCAACCAGAGTTGCCACCACTGTCAAATTAAAGTCATACTTATGTAATGGTGTCAAGTCAAACAATTTAATGGCAAATATTATGGCCCCGTAGGTAAAGGGTTAATATATAATCTTTGAGAGAATAATACAAATAAACGAAATAAACACGTTCATTTGTATTTTAGCTAAATGATTTTCTACAGTAGTTAAACAGACGATGCAAAGATATAGTAGGCACATAATTCCACTTATCACTGCTACATGCTAGACATCAAATTTATAAAAAATGGCATTTATCTTTGTCTTATCTCATGATATCATCTATGATATAAATTATTCACAATAGGCACTGTAAAGATAGTAGATTATGTCCAACTTCAGTGGTTGAAGGTGACAACGCTGTTCTAAATAAAAATTAAAAGAATATAAAAAAAATGTTTAAAAACAAAGTAGTAATAGTAACGGGCGCAAGTTCTGGAATAGGTGCAGCAGTCGCAGTTCTTTTTGCCAAAGAAGGTGCCAATGTTGCCATCGCTGCCAGAAACCAAACAAAGCTAGAAACAGTCGCCAAGAAAATTGAAGAATCAGGTATCAAACCACTTGTCATCCAAGTTGATATCTCTAAAGAAGACGATGCTGCAGCTGTGATTTCAAAAACGATTGAAAAATTTGGAAAGCTAGATGTTCTTGTGAATAACGCTGGTATCAGTTCCCAAGGATCAATCCTGAATGGTAAAATACTAGCAGCGTACGATGAAGTAATGCAAACTAATGTAAGAGCTGTCATTAATCTTACAACTTTAGCTGCTCCATTTTTAGCCAAAACGAAAGGGAATATAGTAAACGTTTCAAGCGCGGCAGCTTTCACAGCCAGTTTGACACCTACAATGGCGCCATATTATGTGTCAAAAGCTGCTTTAGATCATTTCACAAGATGTGCAGCTTTAGAATTAGCTGCTGAAGGTATTCGTGTAAACACTGTTAACCCTGGACCCGTAGACAATGATTTTCATACCAACAATGGCGGTGCAAATATAAGTGATCATAAAAAAACCTTGATAGATTACACTGCTCTGGGTTATATGTCTACAGATGATGAAATTGGAGGTGTGATTCTGTTTCTAGCTAGTGATAAAGCTAGAAGTGTTACTGGATCTAGCTATGTGATTGATAATGGTATTCTCTTGAAGATATAAACTAGTGAATATTCGAAGATGTGAAAACCCCTAAAAGTGGCATTATTTATATGATGCTTGTTTCTGAATAAAAAGTGTATTAATTTGTCCCGATAACGTTTTTTATTTGGTTTCTTTTGCTTTTCTAGCTCTTACGATCCCAAAAGGAGAAAAAAATTGTCCCAAGATTGGTTTATCATTTATTAAGTAATACACGTTGTATGGCGGTAACGAAATGGAAAAAGGTATGGAAATTTCAAGACAATTTTTTACTTCTATTACAATCGAAGTAGCTCATGATTCTAAGTAGAATTCACATGAAAGATACTTACATATGTCGACGACATATGATTTCTATATAAACCTACATAAACTTAACCCGTAATTTTTAAATACTCAATAGGTTAAAGTTGTGTTTGAATTAATCTAGATATGACTCGGACGTAAGTGGTGTCTCCTTGGCAATTATTATTCCCATCTGATGTTGGAGTCAGCCTTCCTCGTCTTCTCTTTCCACTTTGCTCTGTCTGACGTGTCATCAGAAACATTGCAGCACTTCAGGTCTTCCTTCATTAAGACCAGTAATGCCTTTTTGAGTTTCCTTCTTCTTCTGGGTTGTGGGAGTTTCCTATGTCCTGCCCGCCGCGGCATAATTATTGTAAAATAATCTTTTTGGGGCAATTTCATCCGTTCATAGTAGTCGCAGAATGTCTTATATTTTTGAGTTTTAAAATCATGATAATCTGTGATTTTATTCCGGTCTAGTAATGTATCATTCCCGGTAACATTCCCAAAACTGTATAGGGAACATTCTCAAATGATCTGTTTCCCTATAGTATTGGGAATTTACCGGCAACGTCCCACTTTATTCCGGCCCCAAGTGGAACCTCCGCCGCCAGGATGTCCCCCGGTGTCATTTACCTGTCCTCATTAAGCCTACTTATGTATACTTAGTCTTATATTATACCCGTATACGCTGTGATAAGGTATCACGCTCTGAGGAGTTTCTTCCTGTTTACCAAAATGGGTTGAGGGTAAATGAGATGTGTCGATTGCAAAAACATTGTACATAGTTAAGGGCCTTTCCGTGTGGTGAGAATACATTTGTCACCACCCCAACTCCTCCTGCGAGTGTCGTAAGAGTCGACTAAGGGATTGAAGTGTCACTTACCATTCGTTATTTCATAAAATATTGGGCAGCAGCGTCATCATAGTGGACACATTACTGCGATCGCCAATCAGCTTGTCCAGCGTGGCGATTATGGGCATTTACCTCCTAATGCGTCTATACGCATAGTTAATGGGAGAGCCCTACGTTTAGCAGTGGACTATCCTAGGCTGATGATGATGATGAAAGGCCTTTCATCATCTTCATCAAGGATCCGACAAACGCCCGTCATTTTGAAAACATAACACTGTTCCTTGCTGTAGAGACTTCCTTATCTTATGATGTTAACTTATCTTATAAACATATTTTTTTTCATAACACTATCAAAAAGTATGTACTGAGGAAATCGCAACCCCTATTTAGGTATCTATATACACGATTTTCTAAATATTAAATTTCGATGTATTGAATAAATAAATAAACATCTTGGGACATATGTAGAGATAAAATGACCCAAGTAGCGTCTAATTATAAAGTACATTGCTTTTCACTCAAGTTTTCTTAGAAAAATGTTTCACTAAGGATAAGATAATAATGATAAGCAGTTTCAATTCAAGCAGGAATTGAAACTGCTTATCACCATTCACTGAAAACCACAGACACCCCAAGAAAATTTTATTATATAATTGTAGTATAGATAATCTGTTCTCACATCAGTGTATTTTATGAAATAAATTGTTTATTTCATAAATTGTTTCACAATTTTAAATATACATTTCTTCATGTTCATTGTAAATGAAAGCCTCTTTGTCCGCAGCCGACTGTACAAGTACAGTTATTTGCGGATCGATGGGATCTTAGCTAACGGACGAGTCGCACTTGACATATTTCCCGGGATTTGCGGGTACACTGGGAGCAGACAGATGGAATTTGGAATTTATTTTTGTCAAAACAAAAACGATACGGGGCTTTTGAATTATGATGGTTCCGTTTTTATCTTTAGTCGTTGCCATGACGTTATAATTGGTTCGAATCCCGGCGAGGGCATTATTTGTGTATTTATTTATCACAAATATTTGTTCCTTGGTCATGGCTGTCTATATGTTATAGTTTAAGTATTTATATGTATATATCTATTATATATATCGTCGCCTGGTACCTACAACACAAGCCTTAATTGAGCTTACTGAGGGACTAGGTTGATTTGTGTAAAGGTGCGTTCAAACCGAAAGAACATTCGCTATTCTAACCCCCCACTCTACGAAATTCGATGGTTACACAAAACGTGATTGGTTGATTTCGTAGAACGGGGGATAGAACAGCGAATGCTCTTTTGGTTTGAACGCACCTTAAGATGTCCCAAGATATTTATTTATTTATGATTAATATGTATACAATCGACTAACAACCGTAATTATAAGTGTAGCTTGGAAAGTCGTCCAACTAAAAGAGTCTATCGACCATGGAATATTCGTCCTACTGTAAATAAAAGAGAGAGTGAGCAATTATAGTACATAGCCACCGATAAAGTACCTATGAAATATCACCAGGGTGCTTAGACAAGTTGCCAATCGCTAACGCTTAAGCGTCAAGCAGCTACCTGTCTTTGTCGCACTAATATGAAAGAGTGACAGAGAGGGAAAACTACGATACGCTACTAAGCGTTAGGGATTGGCAACTTGGCTAAGCATCCAGGTCTCACACGAAAGCGATTATCTTTTTTTTCGTTTCCATCGTCGATAGTTATCGCGTACTCGGTCTTTGGGCTGGGTTAATATTAGTAAAACTGTCCCAAAATATTGATTAATTTGAAAACGTCATAGTGCGTTGATTCGCATTATTGTCGACAACGTGATTCCTTTACTCCCAGTATACCCCAATCCCATCCAGATAACACGAGCCCTCTCGACAGATTCCGGAATCCGGGACGTTTTTATTTTTCCTCCGAAATTCCCGGAATTACCATCGAGATTGTTTAGAGCCCGATGTAATAGAAAGCACTTGAAATAGCCGAATTATGAAATAGTGGAGACTTGATATCAAATATTTAGTAATATTTAAGTAAAATAAAACAAATTAGTACCTATTATGTGTAATATGTTATGTCCCAAGATATTTATATTTATTTTTACATAGAAATTATCTCTGACTGGGGACCAATATTTTAGTAGCACAAAACACAAAGATGCTCACCGGGATTAAAATCCTGGACCTCAAGCTTCGCAGGCAGGTTCACTACCGACTGATCTACAGAGACCGTTAAACCTTCCTTCGCTGCCTTTCTATATAATATATTAATTCTAATTTATTCATACGAAGAATATGATTACGACATAAAAGCTCAGACGAGACACGTAATGTCAATTTTGATCCATTATTATAAGAAGCATATTAACATTAATGAATTCAATTTACTGAAGAACGATGAATTTAATAAGAATTTTAGCAAATAAATACGTAGAACCTCGATTATCCGAACCAGTTGGGACCGAGACCAGCATGCCTTAATATATAATTCTGCAATCGTATACGATAAGCAATATGTATTACATAAATGTATTGAAATTACAGATTAGAATAAACTTTAGAACCAAAAATGATGTTTGGACTTAGAGATGGTCACGTGACGTTTCGTTTGAACCTGTCATTTTCGTACATTTATCACTTTTCGTTTATCGTACACGACTGCAGAATGGCATGGGTAGGCCTGCAGAAGAGCTACCGCTAACTACGATCGACATTGCTCTGACACACTCTTCACACTTACATAAAAATCAGCAAGTGGAACAGAGAGGCAACATGTCGTTCGTGGTTCACGGTAGGGTGCTTCAAGATACTAATCGTTTATGCTCGGTCGCGAAGGGAATGCTACTGTCTTTTTCGCATTAATAGAAAACAGACACTGAGCGAAAAGTACGAAACGCTACTGAGTTTTAGCGATTGGCAACTTGGCTGTGCACTCAGTAGCCCTACCATGGCGTTGCAAGTATCGGTAACGTTAAGGTGGCGACTGACTTGTAACGTTTGCTTGTAATGTATCGTTCAAAGCGAGCATGTTGCATTACAGTTACATTACAGCTGTGCGGCGAACGCTCATCGTGAGCGCTCTGTTCATTTGTGCTCCGTCCATTTTGTTTAAAAATGGCAGATATGGAGGTCGCGTGTTCTTCACTTATTTTACTAAGTCATTGTTATATGAAAAACAAGAAGAAAAAGATGAAACGATATTGGATATTTTTTTTCTTGGCTTCATCAACTGTAATTTTCATTTCGTCAGATAATTCTTCCCACGCATCTTTTTTTTTTAATTTATTGAAATGATCTTTATTGGTGGGATCCCACAGTATTTTCTTTTCTCTGTATTTGTCAATAAATGATGAACTTTCACTCTATCCCATTCCATATTTAGTTTTTTATTAAAATCTAGTTCACAAACAAAATGACGGTAGAAATGCTCTCGCGCAACTAGCGAACCTGTACTGACTTGTAATGTAACAATCAAAGGGATTCGCGTAAAAACCGACAGCCGAGTGGAGCAGGCGGTGCTCGCGGCGAGCGGCTCGGCTCGCTGCACTGACTGTTGTAATGCTCGTGTTGTATCACGTTACATTACACCGAAATGTTACTAGTCAGTCGCCACCTTAGGTTTTACTCGATACGTAAAGAAGGCCAGTATGTTTGAGCGAGCGCGATGGAATGCATTACGTATCGAGTAAAACCTAACGTATCATTCATTTATTTCTCAACTCTACAGTTCGGGTAGGTAATCGATATTTTTTTGGGATGAAACGAAAAAAAATCTTTTTATTATTAAAATAGACTGTAGAAGTCGCCAGCAGTTTAGCTCGTACTTTTCGGGCGCGTTGAAACAAATTTATCACAAAATTTGCACCAGCATCCAGTATCCGAAGACTGTCGTGTTCAGATAGTTATTATCAAACCGGAATCAGAAAGAGATTCGAGAGTATTGTTGACACAAAAATGACACAACATTAACCAAGAAAAGAGTTGTTTATAGATGTAGTGAATGATTAATGTATCTTTTGTCTGTAAGTCTTTGTACTTAAACTATAAATATATGAATATAACTAAGAATATATCCTAGATTGACTTAGTTATACACTGTTGTGTCAACAGTGTCGAATCTCATTCTAATCGCGGTTTGATAATACGAGTAGTTTAACCGGGCTTTTTTCGCAACTTGACATCCATCGTGCCTTTTTTGCGTGATAGCGAGGGAAGCCAAGTTCTTCGCGTTCAGATATTTGAGGGTTCGGTTATTTGAGGTACGGATTACTGAGGTTTTGCTATATTATATTTACCATAAATGTGTACTACTAATATTGCACGTCCGTAGCTCTATCGGTAGCGAATCCTGTGAAGCTTGAGGCCCCGAGTTCAAATCCTGGCGATCAACTACACAATCATATTTGTTCTGTAGTTATGTATGCTTTCTATGTATATGTATCTATATATATTTTTCATAACACTTGCTTTCTAAGCGCACCATTGCTTGCATGCATAGCGGGAGTAATTGAAAAGTGAAATTCCCTAGGGAATCTAACTTATCTAAAAAATATATTTTATCTTATAACTTATTTTTTTGTCCATAAGTGTGATGAAAAACACTGTATGCATCACGGCCGGTAAGAAGCATACTAACTCGAGTCATTAAAAACCCTCCGCCTACGGCGTCGGGCTTCTAACATTCTCGTTAGTAATACCGTACTGACCTCCCTAGATGCACTATGTAGGTACTATTTCGTTACAGCGGGTGTTGTGGGTATTAAGCGACGATATTTCATATAGTTCTTTGTAATGTAGCTTTCTTGTATTCAAATCATGTTTAATTTCTAATGTATGCCACACATCCCATCATACATCAGCAGCCTATGTCAGTCCACTGCTGGACGTAGGCCTCTCCCACTATGCGTCAACGCATCAGGTCAGGAGGTAATACCCCTAATAGCCACGCTGGGCAAGCGGATTGGCGGTCGTAGTTATGTGTCCACTATGATGACGCTGCTGGCCATCATCAATCTACTATCAAATAATGGTCAGTGACACTTCAATCCTTTAGTCGGCTCTTACGACACCCACAGGAAGAGGTCGTGACGTACATTACAGATATTTCTTTGAACTAATTGTTTACATATTGTTTGCAACTTGTATATGAAAAGCAAGTACAATAAATAAATAAATATCTTGTGATATCTTACACAAATCAACATAGACCCACGGTAAGCTCAATTAAGGCTTGTGATGTGGGATGTGGGTACCAGGCGATGATATATAAAGTCCTAATTTATTAGATGCAGATTGATATTTTTACAGCTGATAGTACTCGGTCTCTGGAGTATATTAAACCGTGAAACATTATAGCTTTTACAATGTTTTTTTGGAGAAAACGGAAAAACAAATTTGCTAATAAAAAAAAATCTGTTTATGTGATTATAAAATAAAAAACCTCTTTGAACAGATTGTCGTACCTCTTTCACGTACCACTTAACTGGAACTGGCCACTTCACGTCGATAAATTAAATACTTGATTGTCAATGTCATGTTATTTTCCGTAGGATTGTGTCGTTTGATGACATGACAGATAGTGTTATTGTGACATGTGATAATGTACATGATGATTTTTTTTAGACGAAATTATAGGTAATGAACTTTTTTTATTTCAAAAAACGCAAAAAAAACTACTAACATAATAAAAATAAATTATAAATAAAAAATTTGTCCCAGGTCTTGCTGGGGAGGTAGAGTGCCCAGAAGGCTGGCCGCATTGCCGCGCTGGACTGCTATGCTGAGTCTTTGCGCGAAATACTGGCCAGCCCTCTGGTCACCCGACGCCTCTATAAGGCGCTTGGAAATTTCCTTATAGAGGCGACGCGCGCTTAGCCCCCACGGCCCCAGTGTTTCAACCCCAAACGCCGCAAATATGTAGCTGCTACCGAGGGCAGCATATTTGCGACGCTTGAGGTCTTCTGCTAAGGATGCCGCCGCACCAGCACTAACACTGGTGCTTGGAATATGGGACGGCGCCAGGGTACACATGTAGCATCCCAGACAAGGGGCCGACCCATACTCCAAGGCAACAACGTCATCCCATCGGGCCTTTTGCCGTCGTTCCTAACCAGTCCGTTGGGCTCAAGGACTGCTGGGAGCTTGGTAGTGACAAGGGCCCTACGGATGACGTCGTTAAGGCTGGCATGGCGTGGGATTCTCCCAGCTCTCCGACTGCATGAGAGGCAGTGGTGACCCAGACTATCTACCATAGCCCCACATTGACATCTGTGGGGCATATTTGTTGATGCCCCTATTCTAAGGCACGCGGACAACCGGAAGGTATTGTTATCCAGCAATGTGCCTATTGTGGAGGATGGAAGGGCCTGCAGCCACAAACCCGACTCCCATTCCGCGGTTGCAATGAGACGAGCTCGGTCTGCCGGACCAAGCGCCGTGTCTAATGGGTCGGTCTTGGTTAGACGATAGAGAGGCTCGTCCCACTGTCTTTGTGAACACGGGTTATAATTATTTTTTTATAAAATGAAATCAAAAAAGTTACATGAATTTTTTTTTTTAATTTATATTTAAAGTTAATTATTTTAATGTAAAGTATCATGTGTTAAAATTTCTGCAACTAATAAATTAGGACCTTATATATAATAGATAGCTACATATAGATACTTAAATACATAGACAGCCATGACCAAGGAACAAATATTTGTGATAAATACGTACACAAATTTAATAATGATTCGAACCCGGGACCTCCAGCTTCACTAGGCAGGGTACTACCAACCAACTACCAACTAGGCTACGGAGGCTGACAAGTTTATTAAGTGCTTGCATGTTTATCTATATGTTAGCGACTGGCGTTTTAACACCTGAACCGTGTGTGCATTTCGGCCTTTTAAAAGGCCGTTATTCCATCTGTCAAATAAACAGGTACCTAACCAATACAGGTTGAAATTTGAATCTTAAACAGAAATACAATGTGCCCAGGAGGAAAAAATTCAACAGTGGATTTCGGACCAAGTTTGAAGTTAAAAATGTCATATTATGAAGTTTTCTGGATTCAGTCCATATTAAGAGAAAATTAGATTTTTTCTTAAAACTGTTTTAGACCGTTACGCTATGATAAACGCATTTTAGGAAACGATTTTGTCACCATGGTGTCTTAGTCTTGTCACACTTAATTGACAGACATTAAATGAACAAAAAAATCTTTAATTACCTAGCAAATGTATAAAAAAACTGTAAAGTGTATTTCTTGAGATAGTTTCATTAATAAAATCCCTTTTTTGTGTATTAAGGCATTAAAAGCATAAAACAACTAAAATATTTTGTTTTGCAGATTTGGCTAATACTTAATACTCATTTAACATTTTTGCTTCTTTTAGTCTCAGGAATATGCAGTTAGAATTTTTCCCTTTCCTCTTGGGCACCTTGTATGTTTTTCAGACTGTGAATAGATTTACAATTGAACCCTCCGAGATTCAGTCAAAGACGTGTTGTCTTTTTTGGTTTAACGTATTTTTATTGTTAATTCTTATTTTTAAGCTAATCGTGACTCTCGTGACATAAAAAATTGTAAACGTAGGTATTTAACTATAAATATATTTATTAAACGGTACAATAATCATTAAAATTGAATTAAAACTAAAATAAATTATCAAATTTAAACTAAATAAACTATAGCAATAAAATATAATAATAATTATTATTTTTTTGTTCCCACTTGACGAAGCCTGCGCTGTGGATTTGAGACTTGTTATTGATTCTATTGGTTGATAAATAAATGATTTTGTAAATTTAATAAAATAGAACTAAACTAAACATAACAATTATATCGCGTTACCGGTTATTGTGTAATGTGTTCTTGTATAATAATATAATTCATCAGTAAGTAAATAAAATATTTTAAGTTGGTTTTACGAAATACGACTTCAATAGAATAAAATTACTGTAATAAAATAAAAAAAAATCTGCAAGACAAGACAATATTAGTACCTATGTTTGGTGTTACATAATGACACACAATTTATTAGTTGTTTTTAGCATCAAAAACATATTAATGAAATATGACTTCATCGTAGATACTTTTATCTTCTATGGGTGCTGGGTTTTTTAAACTCTGGCTTAAGGCACTGGTCTCACCAAAAGATACACACTCCCGTGTAAATAAAAGAGATACGGCGATACTCGCCCAGCTATCAGCTATCACCGCCGGGCGAGTATCGCCGTGTCTCTTTTATTTACACGGGACTGTGTATCTTTTGGTCGTGTTTATAGCCGATAGTTCATAGCTTAGTAGCTCGCGGTGAGACCAGTGCCTATGAAACGGTGTGCTTTTAAAATGCCGCCTTTTGTCGCTTTATTGCCTTTGTAAAGAACATGTGGGCTTCCGCACTATAAGAGTAAACAAATTTACGGTATGTTGCAACTAGTTATGTGTACTTCGTTTTTTAGGGTTCCGTAGTAAACTGGGAACCCTTATAGTTTCGCCATGTCCGTCTGTTCGTCTGTCTGGCTGTCCGCAGCATAGCTCAGTGGCCGTTAGTACTAGAACTGCAATTTGGTATAGGTATAGGTACATATATAGAATAAAATAAAGGAAAAACATATTTTTGGGTACTTCCGTACATTCGTAAATTACCAAAGTGTACCTAAAAAAGAGCATGTTGGGCCAAAAACGGCTGGGCTGGTTATATTCCAAATAGTTTTATTTTAAAGTATTATACAGGGTGTTTTTTTTTCGACCGTTCAAATTCTACGTAGTGAATGAGTAGGTCATACTGACCAACTTTTACTATGGGGACAAAGTCGAAATCGCGAAAAAAAAATCAGCTGTTTCATACAAATTGGCGGCATTACGCCGGCCGAAATGTATGAAACAGCTGATTTTTTTTTCGCGATTTCGACTGTCCCCATAGTAAAAGTTGGTCAGTATGACCTACACATTCACTACGTAGAATTTGAACGGTCGAAAAAAAAACACCCTGTATTAGCCCACTATTCATGAGTTTTGAACCACAGATCAAAAATAAAAGGAGGGGCATACAATTTTTTTTTGTTTCTGGTGTAATTATCTGCGAAAATGTTGACAAAAGAAAAAAATATTCTTTTGATACCCTTATTATTTTTTAAAGAACTATTCAACAATACCTCACACTATAGGATTAAGTACAGCAAAATAAAAAATCATCTCCACTTTACGTGTAGGGGTGATACCGATTTTTTTGAAATATTAGTTTTTTTTTACCACTTTGTCCGCGTGATGGATATTTATAGGTATAGTCCATTTCAAATACGAAGGCCCGATGCCATTCGAAACTTTTGTCATTTAATTGGTCCACTACAACACGTGCACGTGTCGTACACCGATGTACCTAGGCATAAAATATCACGCCACAAAAGGGTCTGGCCAGGTATCTTTTGCTATCACTGATCCTATTGTTGACGCCTAATGAGTTTGTCATTGGAATCGGGCCTTCGTATTTGAAATGGACTTTACATTTACTAAATTTAAACTACTATAACTACTAGGAGCTATAAGGCTTTCTTGTTTACTACGGAACCCTAAAAACCCGTCACATGGATAAGTTACAAAAAAGATACATAATAAATCTAAATATTATTAGCCGATTTCCGTGGGTATCCCATTTTTTTAGGGTTCCGTAGCCAAAATGGCAAAAACGGAACCCTTATAGATTCGTCATGTCCGTCTGTCCGTCTGTCCGTCTGTCACAGCCTATTTACTCGGAAACTATAAATGCTACAGCAACGAAATTTGGTCAGGATATGTGTTGTATGAACCGCTACAGGATTATGATACTAAATTGTAAAAAAAACCATTGGGGTGGGGGCCCTCCATACATGTAACTGAGGGATAGAAAATTTTTTTTAGTTGTATATAAGCGTGTGGGGTATTAATAGAAAGGTCTTTGAAAATGATATGAAGGTTTATAAATCTCATTTTGATTTGAGCAAACCGTTTTCGAGATATCAACTCTCAAAGTCTGAAAATGTGTCCCCCCCCCCCTCTATTTTCTAAAGTAAGCGATATAAAATTCTAAAAAAAATATATGTTATGCACATTAATAAACTCTATCAACGATTTTTGGTTTGATTAAATTATCTCCTATAGTTTTTGAGGTAGGTTGATTTAACTGTATTTTTTAATAATAAATTGTTAATGGTACGGAACCCTTCGCGCGCGAGTTCGACTCGCACTTGGCCGGTTTTTTGGATATATTAGTATTATCCAAAATTACCAATGTATTATCCAAAAGTTCTTGCATCTCTCACGGGATTCGTGTGATAAGGCTGCCACCGAAGTCACGGCGGTTGAAACGCTCGGAGAAATGGCCGTTATACACAATTTTTTTTTGCTTTAGGTCCTTAATTTTTTTTTTATATACGACCCTTATAATAAGCAGCTACCGTAGCTCACGAACGCCTACGACCTTACAAACAGTTGTATGGCGGAATTCGGCGGCGTTTGAAACACAATTAACGTCGTCCATTATCACCTCTGAATCGGAAATACTAGAATAGGACGCATGCGCTAAAGAGGCGCGGACAAGCGTGTGCGCACCTCGTTAGTGACCGTAATGGCGGACAGGGAAAGAAATAGACGGAGGTGACCATATTCTACATTAATTTATTCAAACCATCAAGTTACATAATTACACTAAAAAAACAAAATAAAATAAAACTTTTATTAAAGATAAAGTATAATCAATTTACCTATAATGAGAAAATCCCATCTAAAAGTATGCCTGCGGCATGGTGCCCATGGCACTGGGTGCTTTGCTTATAAATGAGATTCTTTGCGCGAGAAAAATCATGACTAGGTACTTGTACTTACCGTGAACTTCGAAAATGGTAAATTGCTAGCATCTTTCTGTCGCTGTGCGAAATCAATCGAAATACAATAACAATAACGAGAGATATTCACTTGAGTTTAGAGTTCTGGTGTGGATGGCCTTATTTCTAATACGGTTTCGCAGATAAACCCCCAGCATACTCGTAGCCCTCTTCATTCATACAAAAATATAAATATGTCACACAGGAGAGAGTAAACCTATTAGAACTAACTAATCAACACATCCTATTCCAGGGATTGGATACCGGTTTTTTCTCCATACAAAGGAATGGTTTTAATTCCGTTCTTATTCGTTCTTCGGAATATATATTCTTTATTAATGGAGTAATTAAAAAATAGGATGTTGTTAGTTACATAAAATATTGAGTAATACGCACAGTGTCAAACATTTTAAACTATTGAGCTATTGATATATTTTTCTAAAAAACCGGTTCCGATCCCTGTCCTATTCATCTATGGCCAGAAAGTAGAGACAAATGTTTCGTATATGTAAATTAGCATATTTTATTAAATAAAACATACTGTCAAAGTCATCTCCATCGTCATCTCCACTCCCATACATTTTCTAGTTTTGAAAGCCATTACACCGAGTGACTCACGAAAGGTCTAATTCCTGTATGAGTCGGGCAAACATTATTTTTGTAACGTTACTGAGATGTCAGAATACTAATTTGTTGCATTAAGGCAAAAGCGTCTTCCTTGGATATTTATCTTAGGTCACCTGCATATGTTTAGCCAAGATGCCATTCTGGAATCGTATACGATAAGCGATAAGTAAAGGTGGACTTAGACCAAACGAGCATTCGCTCATTCTATCCCCCACTCTGCGAAATCAACGAATTTCGACGAATCACGTTTTGTGTTAAGAAGCATTCAGACCAAACGAGCATTCGCTGTTCTATCCCCCACTCTACGAAATCAACGAATCACGTTTTGTGTAACGATCGAATTTCGTAGAGGGGGTTAGAATAGCAAATGCTCGTTTGGTCTGAATGCACCTTATTTAGTCATGAGAACTTTGGATGCAAAACTTTAACAAAACTTGTTAAATAGACATGAAAGAGCACATCCATGAAATGTATGTACATTTTATGGATGTGCTCTTTCATGCCTAAGAGTAGTTTAGTTTAGTAGTTTAAGATAAGATAAGATAAAATGTCTTTAGTTTAAGGCCAAAATGTTCCCATGTGTCAACTCTTAAAGTTTTGTTAAAGCTTTGCACCCTAAGTTCCGATCACTGGCGATAAGTAATAAATGTATGAGAATGACAGATGGGTGAATCAACTTTTTTCTGTTTGTTATTGCCATAGTCACGCTGGTTTTATGCAAAATTATGCTACTTAAATTATGGAAACATGCAAGTACTGAAAGACTGATGATGATGTTGATGGTGACAATATTATGGAAATCTTGTTCTATATCCGAGTAACTTTTGCCATGATTAGTTGCAACTTGCTATGCATTTGTATATTCCGTATAAGCGCTTTAAATCAGGACTGTCTACGGGTTTCTTAGTAACGTACATATCGCGATGGTAATATACAGAGTGCGTTTGAAATCGGCCTAAGTAGCTGAAAGGTTCGGATTAAAGTATCGGAGTATGGTCAAAATTCTTTTCGTTGTCTTATTTTGTGTCCCTAAAAAACGTGACAAGTGGTGATTTTTGTATGAGACGATGTTTTGTTTTCAATTTCTTATGTAAGGATTAAGAGCGTGAAACAGAAATACAAGTGCATCTGATTTTTTTTATTTACTTAGTCGAAACACTAACTAAAAGCGTGACAGAGTGGTATGAAAAGGTGCATTCAGACCAAACGAGCATTCGCTATTCTATCCCCCACTCTACGAAATCAACGAATCACATTTTGTGTAGCGATTGAATTTCGTAGAGTAGGGGGTTAGAATAGCGAATGCTCGTTTGGTCTGAATGCACCTAAACAAGACAACGAAAATAATTTTGACCCATTTACCCGATAAATTCGACCGGTTTCCGCTACGCTGGAGTGGCCGAGTGGTTTACGCAACAGCCGCGAAAGGGGCATTACACGTGAATGTCGCTTACGTGACGCTTATCCTATCTATGGCAGCTACGTTAAATAAATGCTCAGAGTCAGAAAAAATTGTGTGAACGTGTAAGTTAAGTCCCGAAATATTACCACATCAGAACTCGGGTTCTTATCATTTTTAGAAGTACTAAAAGAATCGCGTTACGGAAGCGACATTCTCGTGGAATGCTCCAAAAGCTGAGGAAGGTGCATTCAGACCAAACGATCATTCGCTATAGTCCGTGGGCTAGTCGGCCTGAAATTAGAAAACGGTATAATTTGGGGGTATAAGTGTCCTTTTTACAGTAGTTAGACATATTCATAAGGATGTTAAAAAAGTATGATAGACATCTCAAAGTGGTAGCTAATAGGCATACGGGCTATTTCAAGATTTCCGTTGTATGACAGGTATGGTTAAAATTAGGAGGTACAAATTTTCCTTTTCACGGCTCACAGTGTTTCAAAAACCCTATTTTTGTTTCACCTTCCTTTTTTTACAAAATCCTATAGACAATACTATTACAAATATCAGACTAGAACTCCCACCTCATTAGGACGAGTACTTTTTTTTTAAAAAATCATCAAAGTTGGCCTATATCCGGGTCATGAAATTTACATTATTTTTTATTTCTTAAAAACAGGTATACTTGAAAAAAAAATGATAATACCACGTAAATGCGGATGTAATTCCCTATCTTTCGCAATTAAAAAAATAAAATTACCTTTAGTACTTTCGAAGAAAATATTGTTTTTAGACTTTTCGGTTTACATTAAATATTTCCGAAATTCCGCCGTATTAGATGGAGATATTTTAGCACGTGATAGCTCACGTGTATCTTAATCAACTGTATTTAAATCTCCGTCTAATTCCGTGGAAAATAGGAGATATACATTTTTGAAAAAAATACTCAGGGTTGCCACTTCGTATATCCGGGTACCATTGTCTTTCATTAGGATATCCGGATATAAATCGATTCATTGAATAGAAACAGAGTTGAGCAAAAAGCATTATTACTCCTTCCGATTACTTTTGTATGTGTACTTTGTAATATATATTACAAAGTACACATACAAATGTAATTTACAGAAGTAATCATAGTACTTTTTGCCCAACTCTGAATAGAAATATATTTTTGACGAAATTAAGTCAGTCTCGTCATATAAGTCTGTCGGTCTATCTGTCAACAAGCTGTATCTCACGGTTTGTGATAGGCCGTGATATGCCGCTATAACAACAAATAAGAAAAATGGCATTCAGTAAATATTTAAATTCAAATTCAAATAATGTCTTAAATGAACCGTCAGATAAAAACATTTTCGATGAAATGGAGGGATGCAGGTTGCGAGTTTAGTCCTCATTGGACAAGACCAAATTTTCATTATCCTGAATATCAGGGACCGAATAATCAACAGATTTCAATAATCGTACTGCCTCTGTCGATAGTGGTTTCTTTTTTAATTTATTCTTTCTGCCACTTAGCTCCAAATCTTTAATTACGGGATCCGATGAAACGAGTGCTCTGTGGAACAAATCGAACATTGTCGCTTCTCGACTCGTTTTTCGACAATCGTGCTCTCTGTCGGACCTCCACAATTTATTTCTCGTTTCTGCCCCCTGTTTAGAGAGCATTTCAATTGGCAAAGGGGACAATTCTATTATTCTGGCACCGTGTGTAAGAATCTTGTGCAAGGTAACTGTCATTGGAAGCCAATCGTATTTAATTACGTAGCAGGTATGCTAGATCTCTGCAAAAAGCGTCGAATTTTATTGGATCGATTGGCAAGTTACTCGAGATTACTGTCAAGATAACATAAATGTCATCCAAAAGCCACTGCTCAATATTCAAGATTTCGGCAAAAGTCACACGATATTGATCCGAAAACACAGTTCGAGCAGTATTCCCATCATTTGTGGTTCCTGAAGTGGGACGTACAACATCTACTAACAGGCCTATTCTTTCTCTGATTTCCGATTGAATTCTTCTTTTTCTCACCTCAAGTAAGCGGACATCTTCAAAGTTCTGCGGAATTCGCAAACGTTTTACTTCTGCCTTATAGCCAAGTTTTAATACAAATTCCAAAGCTCCATAATGCCTCACTCCCGGTCCCTCCATGCTACATGCATTGACGTGGGGTTTTAGTAATCACCTTACGAGGGTGGACTCCGTCACATGTAGCTTTTCATCGAAACGTAGCCACAGTAGTAAAAAATGGCACCCGGATAAGTTTTCAACTCAAGTGACCGTAAAGTTGTTTTGACAGCCCTAGCTATAATAAAACCGGATATAACTTCAAAAATTTATAACTTCTATTTTCCACGGAATTAGACGGAGATTTAAATACAGTTGATTAAGATACACGTGAGCTATCACGTGCTAAAATATCTCCATCTAATACGGCGGAATTTCGGAAATATTTAATGTAAACCGAAAAGTCTAAAAACAATATTTTCTTCGAAGTAC